>JARYGA010035053.1:0-17670 GCA_030545235.1 Helianthus tuberosus | reverse complement strand
GGTAAATGACGATAATACCCCTTTTATGCGTAAAATGAGATTAACAAATGATTTGAATGCCAAACCTTTTCCTACTGAATTCATACATTAAATAAATTATTTTGAACAATTAAATCTAATCAAAATCTCAGATTTCCATAAAACATTTTAATTATCGTCAATTAGCGATTATACGCTAATTAGGTGCATAGTATGGTTTTAAACCATATTTAACACCTAAGACTTGTCCTTAAAAGCATATGTGAAATGACCAAAATGCCATTTCGGGGCATAGTTTGGCCATAAATGGTAAACCCCACATATATACGATATCTTACTGATGTAATGTGATAAAATAAAACTTTTTACTGAGTACCAAAGACCAGAACCTCAATTTATTATAAATTCTCTTTTATAATCATTAAAATGACCAAAATGACCCTACGGGACTTAAATTGGTTTTAAATACTTTTTGGGCATATATGTTAACATCCTATTGATGTATTAACATATTCTAAGCATAATAACATTTGAGACATGTATATAATTCATTGGGTTACCCGTTATGCGTTTATGCATTCGGATCGGTTTATGTGACTAGTTTACATAAAATAGCCGAAACGGGTTTAACCTTATCATTAAATCTTTAAAATCCAGAATGTGTTTAGTTTACCCATATTATACAAGTATCCAAACTTGTTGGGTCTAAAATCACATTCTATTCTGGTCACCGATTAATCTAGCGTATCGCACCGTTTCTAAAACTTTAAGTTAGCCAGTCTAGGTCCATGACCTAAATAAGACCCGTTAGCATTCTAAATTGGTTATATATTACCATCATTCCAGACTAGAGCCACCGGGTAAAAGCTACCTGCACTTAGATAGATTGAATACGACGGTGTTATTTTGCTGTGTATCAAGTATTAGCTCAGGTAAATACTTTTAACTTATTTTCCCTTATACTGGCTTGGGATACGATATTATAATAATACCGCTTGGTCGGGTGTGAAATCATTTGATCGGATTGTGATCAATAAATTGCATAACCCGTTTTAATATGTTTTGTTTGATAACATAAACATTGGGGGTTAATACGACCGTGTCCTGGATATCCTCGGCTCATTTCATTTGAAAATGGCCACGACCTAGGCACGGGGTGTAGGCATACACCTGACAGATGAAAATGCAAAATAGCCCACATGTTGGGAATAACTCCTTTGTGGGTTCTATAAGTGGTGAGTCGGTTAATCATGACCGGCTTCCAAACCGGCCCCATATGTATGACAAACATGTAAAACTGTGTACAAGATTGTATTAAAGATTGTCCCAAGTTATAAAAGGTTTGTGCCTTGTGCGCTTAAATCAATTTTCATAAACTCTTTTCAAAAGAGTCAGTTAATTGTATTTACCAGTGAAAACTGACGTATTTTCAAAAGACTAAGTGACAGGTAGTACTCGTAATAGGCTGGGAGTTGCTCGGTGTCGAAATAGAGGATCTTGCAAATCCTTAAAGATGCCTTAAAGTCTGCTAAACTTCATTTTATACATTCTGTAAAGATCCACCTGTGGATTTGATATAATAGACCCGTCTATAATAAATACTTTGATATTTTTAGACATTTAGGTTTGTAATAATATTTATATTCCAAGACTTCCGCTATGCTAATCTGTGTATGTTTGACCATGACGATATCAATCTTACGTCACGATACTCCCCTCCGGGCCCACCGGATTATGTGGAAATATCGGGGTGTGACAGGTTGGTATCAGAGCCAACGTTTGAGTGAATTAAACACTAGCCCTTAGTGTTTAATCTCAAATGACACAGTAGCATATTCCTTAGACCTTTTGAGTCTAGACTTAACATAGGAATGCTCTCATCCCTATTAAGTAAACATTGTTTTCGATTTTATGTATTTTGAATATGTCGCTAAGCAAGGAAGCCGTTGATGGAGATTCTTCTCATCCGAAGCCAAGAAATGTTAAGCTTCGTATCATGACTAGGATAAGCGTGCGACCGGTTTGGAGGAAGACCTTTATGGATTCATTCCCAAAACCAAGCCTATTAAAGCTTTTAATCAGTCTTCAGAGTCCATACCGGAGGTCCTTGAGGCTCAAATTTTGAAGTCTGTACTAGTGGAGTCCATACCAGGTGGTCCCTGAGGCTCCCGTATTGAAAATAATACCAGTGGATCCTAATGATCCCTATTTCTTACCTCCAAGTTTTGGAATTCCAGACTTGGATTATGTCAGTCAAAACCCATCCGTAATCCATATCATTCTTTGACCATGGAATCCTTGAATTCTACTTCTATAACAGATCCTGGTTGGAATACTTACCTTATTCGCTGAGGTCTTCAGTATCTCTACCGTATACGATAAGAAAAGAAGAGAAACAATCGAAATCGAGCAAGGAAGACGTTAGAGAATCCTTCGTTCACAATATTCATTATCCTTTAAGTCCTTATAAGGACCTATCTCTTCTATATAGTCCCTGCGTGGACATAACTTTCAACTTAAGAACCTGTATGGGCATTTGCTATTTAGTCCCTTCATGGACATTATATTTCATTATAGTCCCTTCGTGGACATTATAATTCATTATAGTCCCTCCATGGACATTATATTTCAATATAGTCCCTTTGTGGACATTATACTTCAATAAAGTCCCCTGGCGGACATAATAATTCTTTATAGACCTTTCAAGGACATATTATTTCATTAAAACCCCTTGTGGATATGATATTTCATTTTAGTCCCTTCAAGGACATATTGTCTCATTAATAAGTCCCAATATGGACGTATCTTTCGACTTAAAGTCCCTATGAGGACATCTGTACAGCAAAGTCCTTTTGTGCGCACGCTGTACCAATATAGTCCTTTTATGGACATGTTATTTCATTAAAATCCCTTTGGGGATACGCTATTTCGAAATAGTCCCTTTGTGGACATGTTATTTCATTATGAGTCCCTCTGTGGACGTGATACTTCTTGATAACCCCTTCGAGGACATATTTTATATACGGGGTTTATATTTTCCTTTTAGTCCCTGCGTGGACTAAAGTTGCTTTAAAGTCCCCGTGTGGACAAATGAATTATTAAAGTCCTATTTGAGGCACTATTGTAAATTTCCTGATGATTTATGGAAAGTTTTTCTTATATAGGTATTCATATCGTCCTTTATCAAACGATCATTCCGATTTTACTCGAACTTTATCGATCAGCTGAAAAATTTCAAAAGATCCTCTTAATGGTATAACCTAGCCTATATGTCTATGAACATGGCTATGATGGTAAAACCGTCTTAAGACAATTAATCCTTGTTAGCATCTAAAAACATGTTAACATTCCTGGCTGTGTGACTTGAGAGATCACATCAGCCTTCAAAGTACTTGGATCTTTCCAAGCCATCTACATAGCCTAAATGATCAATATGAATCATGGCTAATAACGTCGAACATGATGTACACATCAAAACATCCATTTGAGATGTATGTCTACGGGCAAAGATGTATTCATGACAAAGATAGTGTTGTTTCATAACATCTTGTCAAAAGGCAATGAACTATGAAATTTTTCCGAGATTATGTTTTTAAATTGTCCTAGTGACAAGGCCTTTTTGTGCCATCTAAAAGTCATTTGAGACAAGCCCTTACGCTATATAAAATGTCTATACGACATTGACAGTTGTGACTTATGTCCCCTGTCTAATAAATATGAAGGATTAGATTCCATTTAAACGCCAAAAGTGGTTTATTTAAACACCTAGGCAAAACATAATCAAATAAATTTCATACTATCTTATTGGCCTATATGGTTTATTTATACCATGGCTATTTAATCATCAAATTCGATGATTCGCTATATAATAAAATAAAATTATTATTACTCGGTTTATAGCCTTCAAAGCTTCACCATGGCTGATTCATATGAAGCCCACAATCATCCAGTTGATCAGAATAATAATGCAAGACTGAACTTAACGGGCACCGAGTTACAGGCTATGTTAGATACAGCCGTAAACAAAGCCGTGGATCGAGTAGTAAAGGATCACAAGTGAAAGTGCGATAATACCCCAAATAAGGGTTACAAAAAGGGTAAGACCGGTTCGAACTATAATGTCACACCCCGATATTTTCACGTATTACCGGTGGGCCCGGTGGGGGAGTATCGTGACGTAGTTGATATCGTTATAGTCAAACAACACAATATATAAATGCACAGCGGAAGCAAAAGATAGATTCATTTCAACTTTAATAATTTGTAATATCAAGTATCACAAGTAGTTGAAACAGATCCACAGGCGGATCAAAATAAAATGGAAACATTGTTCAACAGTTTTATGTCATCCAAGTTTGCGAGACTTATTGTGGATGCTAGGAGAAAGCCATCCTATTACGAGTAGTACCTTCACTTAACCTTTTTGGGAAAATACGTCAGTTTACACTGGTAAATACAAATAACCGACTCATTTAAAAAGGTTTAATAAAATTGATTTGAATGCACGTGGCACAAACTTTTTATAACTTGGGATAATTATTTAAATATAATCTTGTAAAAGAATTACATGTTCCTTATGCGTTCAGTAGCCCAATCCGTAGACCGGGTTAAAGATTAATAGACACACCACATAATTTATTTATGCACTGACGGGTGTACGCCTACACCCCGTGCTCAGGTCGTGGCCATCTCGTAAGATGATGCCAAGGATATCCGGGACATGGTCATCAACCCCCCAAAGGCTTTAAGCAAACAAAACATTTCCAAACGGGACATCTCAATGAATTAATCTCTATTCGATTAAAGATTCAATTCCCGACCAAGCGGTATTTTATATACCATACCCCAAGCCCGTATAGGGAAAATAAGTTAAAAGTATTTACCTTTGCAAGTATCAATCACAAATAGCAAGTGCGTGTAGCTTTTACCGGGTCTCCTATTCTGGAACGAAGGTTTATAATAACCTATTAGAATCCTAACGGGTCTTTAATTAAGCCTAAACTTAGACCGGTTAGTTTTTAAAGGAAGATACGGTCCGAACGCATGATTAAGCGAAGACCGGAATAGAATGTGATTTAGACCCGAAAAGTTTGAAGACTTGTATAATATGGGTATACTAAACACATTCTGGATTTTGAGATAAAAATGATAAGGTTTGACCCGTTTCGGCTAATTTATGCAAACTAGTTACATAAACTGAACCGAACGCGAATAACGCATAACGGGTAACCGAAAGAGTCACGAACAGGTTTCCTAAGTTAATAAGCCTTAAATATGTTGTGATATCAGTAGGATATCTTCCATTATGCCCAAAACGAGTTTAATCTCAAGTTAAGCCCCGTAGGGGTATTTTGGTCATTTTAAAGATTAAAAAAGAGATTAATTATAATTCTGAGACTCGGGTCTGAATTAATCAGTAAAACAACTTAATTTAATAGGTTGCATCAGTTGGCGATAAGTCTCGTATGAGAAAATGGTTTTAAACCTATACTATGTGTTTAATACGCGTAAAAAGCCGTTTTAAGCGATTTCCGGGTTTAACAGGAAATCTGAGTTTTCTGATCAGGTTATAAAGTTAGAAATACTTTATTTATCATATAAAATCAGTGGCCAAAGATTTGGTATCAATTTGCTATGTAAAACTCATTTTATGAACAAAAGGGTATAATCGGTATTTACCGAATTAAGGCCATAACCTTAGGTTATGAGCAGGTTAAAAATAATTAAAAATCTTCAAAAATCCCAAAATATTATATTACATCAGTGGGTAAAAGGTTTGGTGTCAAAAATTGGGTTTAAGTAGGCTTTACGCTAATTACGCCGTTTAATTAATAAAAAGCTTTCTAATTACGCTATTGAGCATAACTCCTAATCTAGACCTCCAACTGATGTGAAGGTTTAGGGATATGTTTATCAATCAGTAACAAAGATTATTGTCCGTTTCACATTTCCAAAATTCTCGTTTTAAGGTCAAATGGGCATATTGGTCAACATTAGGCATTTAACGGAAACATCGGACAATCAACGAGTCAAGTAGTATAAACGCAGAGGGTTATACTATCATACAAGCTGGTCCTAACGGAGCTCTAAGGTAATTCTAAATCATGCTACTACGTGTCAGAACTGAAAGTCAAAGCAGGAGTCAAACTATGCGACTTTCGGTTCCGAACCGGGCTAAACTGAAAATTGTCGGGTCGAACATGCTTAGACATGTTCTTACATTCATTACTAAGTTATATGAGTGATAAAACAGGTTACACGCCTTCTACATTGTTAATTATGCGTTAATTTGAAAATTTAGTTTCTGTTGACTTTTTCGGATTAAGTTTGACCCGACATTTGACCTAGTTAGAGCGGGAATCAGATGGTGCCCTTTTATGGGTTTATTGCCCACATAATTACCAACTTATAACTACCTTTAGGTTGACTAATCACTGGACCATTAGCGATTAATCGTTAAGTCAAACCTTAATTACGACGGTTTGACTTTAAGCTAATTAACTAAGTAAAACACGATTAAGGAAGGTTAAGGAAGCTTACCAAGGTCCTATGCATGACCAGTGATGCTTAGGGAAGGCTCTTGAGCTCCAGAAATGATCAGAAGTTGAGTTTGGAATGAATGATCAAAGTTGCAACAATGAGGCCTTTATATAGTGCCTTTGATTGCTTGTGATCATGACAAACAACTCTAGGATTGATCCCTGATCAATTACAAGTGTCCCTAGTGCCTAAGAACTAGTTTAGATTGCACATGGGAGTGAAAAACAGCAATGTAAGTCGGTTAAACTCGTTAACAGGCTGCTGTTACGTTTTCTGTTACTGGGCCGCCTTACGGACCGTAAGCGGAGGGTCTTGCGGTCCGTAAGAGCCTCTTACGGACCGTAAGACTAGGTCCTTGCGGTCCGTAAGCCTTTACCAGAAGACAAATTTTTGTAACCTTTCAAGCTTTGAAAGGGCAACTTAGGTATTACGATTTTGGGGATTAAATTATCAGTATGGGACCTTTAGTTCATGCTTGAACAGTTATGACCACCTTGTCATGTTGTATAATTTTCTTGGATTCTTTTTGAAAGGCCATAAACGAAGATTCGTCAAACACAATTTCATAAGATCCCATCTTTATAATTTGAATCAATTATTGCAAGCATTGACCGGATTTGGATGCTTATCAGAGGTTTACAACATAGGTTAAGGTTTGGGATTTATACATAGGTCGCTCAGAGGTATGTATTAACATGTCGACGCTTTTAACCCCTCGTGTACGAATTTTATCATAACTTTCTCATACGATAACGAAACTTGGTGAAATTTTCATCATACATTCTAGTGAGCATAATTAATCGTTACAAAGCTCCAGGTTTGTTTAAAAGGTCACTCAGAGGTATACTTTAAACATGTTGGCACATTTAACCCCTGTAGTTTGTAATCTCTCACTTTCTTTCACAATTAGTTTCGTATGATCCATGATTCATTTGTTTAAGGTTATAAACATCATGTAGGGTTATTGTAAAGTATATTTATCCATCGTTGACATTTTGAACCCTTATATTCATAAACTTTCCTTGTTTGTCAACTTTAGTCCTTCTGAGGAAATCCTTTACACGTTTTAAGCCCGTGACTCGTGTCGATATAATATTGGACATGAAATTTCGAGGTGTTACATCCTCACCCCCTTAAAAGAAATATGGACCTCGAGATTTACTGAAATAAATGAGGGTACTTTTCTTTCATTGTGGACTCTACCTCCCACGTGTATTCGGGACCTCTTCGGGCATCCCACTTTACTTTTACGATCGGTACATGCTTCCTTCGAAGCTTCTTAACCTGTCGATCCTCGATCGACACAGGTTTTTCAACAAACTTCAAGCTCTCATCTATGTGCACATCTGTATGTGGTATGACTAGCGATTCATCAGCTAGACATTTCTTCAGATTGCAGACGTGGAATACGTTATGAATGCCACTGAGCTCTTCAGGAAAATTTAGCTTATACGCCACTGATCCGACACATTCGATGATCTCGAATGGTCCTATGTATCTGGGGCTTAACTTGCCCTTCTTACCAAATCGCATCACTCCCTTCCAGGGTGATACTTTAAGCAACACTTTGTCACCTACCTCGAATTTCAGAGGTTTACGCTTTAAATCTGCGTAGCTTTTCTGCCTATCCCTGGCAGCTTTCAGACGGTCACAAATCTGGACAATCTTGTCCGTCATTTCAAAGACTATGTCAGGTCCTGACAGTTGGACATCTCCAACTTCCGGCCAACAAACGAGCGTTCTGCATTTTCTATCGTACAAGGCCTCGAAAGGCGCAACCTTAATGCTGGTATGATTGCTATTGTTATACGAGAACTCGATTAATGGCAGGTGGTTATCCCAACTACCACCTAAGTCAATCACACATGCACGAAGCATGTCTTCCAATGTTTGGATTGTACGCTCACTTTGCCCATCCGTCTGAGGATGGTAAGCCGTACTGAAATTTAAACGTGTGCCCAAAGATTGTTGGAAACTTTTCCAAAAATGTGACGTGTATCTAGTATCTCTGTCAGAGATAATAGACACAGGTACGCCATGTAGAGATACAATCTTATCTACGTACAATTGGGCTAACATGTCGGAGCTATAGGTCTCCTTAATGGGTAGGAAATGTGCTGACTTAGTCAGTCTATCCACTATCACCCATATAGTATCATTTCCTTTCTTTGTCTTTGGCAACTTGGTGATGAAATCCATTGTCACCATTTCCCACTTCCACGTGGGAAGTTCAGGCTGTTGTAGCAAACCTGACGGCTTCTGATGTTCAGCTTTGACTTGCGCACACGTCAAACATTTAGCTACATAGGTAGCTATAGACTTCTTCAAGCCTATCCACCAAAAATTTTCCTTCAGATCCTGGTACATCTTATCAGCTCCAAGATGAACGGAATATCTAGAACTGTGGGCTTCCTGGAGGATAATATCTCGAAGTCCTCCATAAACTGGAACCCATATTCGTCCATTTAACCTTAGAATTCCGTCTTTGCCATAGGATAACTGTTCTTCAGTTACTCCTAGCTTTTTATTAGGATAGTTAGCTTCCAACACAGCTTCCTTCTGTGCAGCTAACAACCTTTCGTTCAAACTATTCTTTATCTCAATGCTCTTGGCATTGATTCTTAAAGGCTTCACTCTTTCCTTTCTACTCAAGGCATCGGCGACTACATTCGCCTTGCCGGGATGGTATCTTATCTCACAGTCATAATCATTCAAAGTTTCCATCCAACGTCGTTGCCTCATGTTCAAATCCTTTTGGTTAAACAGGTGCTGGAGGCTCTTGTGATCAGAATAGATCACACACTTGATACCATATAAATAGTGCCTCCAGAGCTTCAGTGCAAATACAACGGCACCCAACTCCAAGTCATGGGTGGTGTAATTCTTCTCATGCACCTTTAACTGACGTGAAGCATAGGCAATAACTTTGCCTTTCTGCATAAGCACACATCCCATCCCGGTGTGTGATGCATCACAATATACCACAAACTCTTCTATTCCATCAGGCAATGTCAACACAGGAGCATTGCTCAACTTTTGCTTGAGAATATCGAAGGATTCTTGCTGCTTAGGACCCCAATCGAACTTTATTTTCTTCCTAGTCAAAGAAGTTAGGGGTGCAGCAATTCTCGAAAAATTTTCAATGAAACGCCTGTAATATCCTGCCAATCCCAAGAAACTGCGAATTTCTGTAGGCGTCTTCGGCTCTTGCCAATTCATGACAGCTTCAACTTTAGCGGGATCTACCTGAATTCCACGTTCACTAACCACATGTCCGAGGAATTGGACTTCACGAAGCCAAAATTCACACTTAGAGAATTTGGCGTAGAGCTTTTCTCGATGAAGCAGTTTCAGAATGCAATGGAGGTGCTTCTCATGGTCGGCTTGGTTCTTCGAGTAGATGAGGATGTCGTCAATGAAGACGATGACAAATTTATCCAAGTAAGGCTTGCAGACGCGATTCATGAGATCCATGAATGCGGCAGGTGCATTAGTGAGTCCAAAAGGCATCACTAAGAACTCGTAGTGACCATAACGAGTCCTAAATGCAGTTTTATGTACATCTTCATCCTTGACCTTTAGTTGATGATATCCTGACCTTAAGTCGATCTTGGAAAAGTAACTTGCTCCTTGAAGTTGATCGAACAAGTCGTCGATCCTGGGTAATGGATACCGATTCTTAACAGTAACTTTGTTAAGTTCTCGATAGTCGATGCACAGACGCATTGATCCATCCTTTTTCTTCACAAACAAGATTGGTGCTCCCCAAGGAGGTGAGCTAGGTCTAATAAATCCCTTGCTTAACAGATCATCTAGTTGAGTTCTCAACTCTTTCATCTCCGTTGGTGCCAATCTGTAAGGTGCTCTTGCAACAGGTGCTGCTCCAGGAATAATGTCAATCCTGAATTCTACTTGCCTATCTGGTGGTAAACCTGGTAGTTCTTCAGGGAAAACATTGGGATATTCAGAAATGACGGGGATATCCTCAATCTTATGCTTCGGCTCATCAATAGTCACTTGTGCCATGTAGATGACACAACCCTTCTTCAAACACTTAGAGGCCTTGAGCATAGACACTTGCTCAGGCAGTCCATACTGGGTATCTCCATGAATGGTAAGTGATTCACCTGACGGAGTCTTGATCATCACTTGCTTCTTATTGCAGACAATCTGGGCCTGGTTATGAGATAACCAGTCCATACCCAAAACTTTGTCGAAACCGGCTAATTTTAAAGGAAGTAGGGACAAAGGAAAAGAGTGGTTCTTAATGGATATGAAACATCCATCTAGTACGGTTGAGGCGGTTTCTAAGGTGCCATCGGCTAATTCCACCTCATATTTCACACTTAGGGTTTTAACAGGTAAATTCAGCAACTTACAAAACTTATTATCTACAAATGATTTATCAGCTCCTGAATCGAATAGCACTCTTGCGTAAACATCATTTATAAGAAAGGTACCTGTTATCACGTTATCATCCTGCACCGCTTCCTTAGCATCCATTCTGAAGACCCTAGCGTTGGTCTTTTTCCCATCCTTAGCTTTCTTAGCGATCTTTGGGCAATTGGATTTGATGTGCCCTTTTTCGTTGTAGCTGTAGCATGTAGCATCCTTGATTTTCTTACAGTCTAAGGTCTTGTGCTCAGAAGACTTGCAGATCCCACATGCCCTTGGCTGTGACTGGGTTTTCGACTCAAGTCTGCACTTCCCGAAATGGTGCTTCTTACAGATTTTACATTTGGGTTTATCACCCGACTGCTGACCATCTTTCTTATATCTAGAACTTTTCTTGTGGTCATTGTTTCCCCTGTACTTCTTGTCTGACCGTCGTGAATTGTCATCATCACGCTTCCTTTTCTCGGCATCCGTGTTCCTCAGCGATCTCTGCCTGACCGCATCCAGTGTGAGGGACAAGGATATATCAGCTGCAGACCTGAATGTAGCTGGCCGAGAGGCTTTTACACTTGCCTTAATCTCTGGGGCTAAACCCCCGATGAATCGAGCTATCCTCTTGGGTTCCGGCGTTACAAGGTAAGGAACCAACCTTGACATTGTATTGAAGCTGGTAAGGTAGGCTTAGCAGTCCAGGTTCTTCATAACCAAGGATAAGAAATCAGATTCAATCTTTTCTACCTCATGCTGAGGGCAGTAGTTTTCTTTAATCAACGTCATAAACTGATCCCATGTCAGATTGTACAATGGGATTTTTCCTGTAGCTTGGATCAAAGATCTCCACCAGGCTAGTGCCTCACCATTGAACGACTGAGATACGAACTTTACCACATCCTTATCAGCACAACCACTGATATCAACCACAGTGTCCATCTCATCCAACCAAGTCATGCAGTCTATAGCTCCTTTTTCCCCAGTGAAATCCCTGGGTTTGCATGAAACAAAATACTTATAGGAGCAACCCTTATCACGGGGTCCTTGGTTCAGTATGGTCCTTTGAGAGGGAACAATCCTTTGGTTTGATGAGTGTCGTTCATCATCTTTCTTTGGCTCGTCCTTCTTAGTGGGTGGCTTGCTGTGAGCCTCTGAATGAGTCTTAGGCTTGGAGTGGGGTACTGATTGGGTCCTGCTTCGAGTACCGCTCGACTCACTATACTGCCTATCCAAGGCTTTTGCAACAGCATTGTTAATTAACGCTTGGAGCTCTGCACCCGCTATGTTAATTCGGGTGTTATCGTGATCCTCCCTTGGGTGACTGTTGATCTCATCCGAGTCAGCCATGTAGTTGAACTGCTACATAAGATATTGACAATAATTTATTTGGGAGTTTATTAAGGAATTGTCTTTTATGGAAATTCATTAACCATGGTAAACATAGACCATATTTGGTTAATTTGTTAATCATATTTATTTAGAATTTTTATTATAACTTATCCTAATTATAAAACAATAACAGTATTATTAGTGGCGTAAAAGGCCTAGTCACATGGACATTTTTAAATCATAAGCCATGAGTTCAGAGAATCAAGGCTTTAAGGTTTGAACATAGTTCTTTACCTTTTTCTGACAGGGAGTCGTAGACTACTACTGTCTTTTGTCTTATATGACAATGAGTATGGCCCGTAGGCACTACACCACCAATGGATGGTTAACATATGATCATCTTAATTGATGATTTAAACCCATGATTTATTGATCATCAGGTTAGGATAGGAATCTTTTGAAGAATCCTAATATAAGAATGGCGTGTGTGATTTTAACGAATCACGTCTGCCAGGAGCGTTAACATGTTTTCAGATGTTAACAGGGATTCGAATCTTTTAAACAGGTCTTACCATCTTGGCTAAGTCTTATAATGACATGCAGGCTAGGTTATACCTTTAAGACTCTTATTAAATATTTAATAGGCAGATTATTTCTAAAAGGAATGATTTTTAATTTATTTATTTCATATATTTATGCATATAATGAAAAATGAAATTCATAAGCTTAACATTCCATTAAATATTACAAGGATTACACATTGCCCTAACGGGACTTTTAACAGAAACAACTTGCCCATGCAGGGGCTAAATCGATAATACAAGTCCTCGCAGGGACTGATTACTAAGCTAGATGTCCTCGCAGGGACTAAAAAAAACAAGTCCACGAAGGGACTAAGTACATAGATAAATGTCCACGCAGGGACTTGGTTGAAATAAGTAAATACAACAATACATATAGTGATTTAATGATCCCTCTTCTTCTTCCCTTTTAACAAGGTTGCTAGGCCCTTGAGGAATCCCCTGTTGTTCCTACGTTCTTCCTGAAATTCATGTTCCACCCGACTTAGTCTTTGGAGGATTTCCTCCTGTTCCGGTGGGGAAAATCGTGGTGGCTGCGACTGCTACCGAATTGGAGGTCGAGCAGGTATTTGATACCCATGAGCTGGATATCCCACTCGCCAAGGGGCTCCATATGGTCCTTCGGGATGAAGGGCGTTGTAGTTTGCCGCTACAAGGTACGGGTCGGCTTCAGCATAGTTATAGCGAGTGTGAGCCGGCTGCTCAAACGGATTGTATGCCGTTGAACCGGCGTATGTAGGAATCGGGTTATCAAAACCCAATGGTGGCGGCGGTGGTGCAACTGGTGCAGAATTCACCTCTGGAATTGGGTTTGAAGGCCTACCCATTTGTGGGTCTTCATGCAGTGGCGGGTAGTGACTGCCACTTGAGTGATGGGGAGTGCTAAAGTGAAAATCCCCTCCTCGCGCGGATATTCGTGCGCCTGTTCTTCTACGCCTTGGTGGTTCGGGAGGTGCTTGATGAACTGGCGGGGTGGTGGCGGTGGCGTGACTGCCACGAAACGTGAATCCTCAGAGGGATCCTGCTGCTGTTGTTGTTGTGGGTTATGAGAGGGTGTAAAATACCACTCATACTGGTTAAACCTCGCTTGGTAACTGTCTGGACCACCGTAGGGTGATCCGTGGAAGGATGATCCATTAGAGATCTCGATGGGATGGTTGGGTGTCCCGGTTGCAGGCTCGACGGGATCCGTGTCCTCGTCCATGTCCATTGCATGGTCTCTTGAGAAGTGGTCTTCAGGTCCTAGTGGGTTGAAACCCACTGGTTCTTCGATATAGTTTGCTGGTTTGAACCAGCCCTGAAAGACAGGAGTAGGGTCGCCAAAGGAACGGTGTGAAACGGACC
The DNA here is from genome assembly GCA_030545235.1 of Helianthus tuberosus. Taxonomy (NCBI): domain Eukaryota; kingdom Viridiplantae; phylum Streptophyta; class Magnoliopsida; order Asterales; family Asteraceae; genus Helianthus; species Helianthus tuberosus. The sequence continues at coordinate 3,511 of JARYGA010035053.1, read as the reverse complement.
GCTGCAACGGCAAGAAGGAATGGCGGGAGTCTTCGGGCTCGTTTTCTGAGTGTGGCCCAAAGGAGTGACGGTAAGGAGGCGTTGAGCTGTGCGAGACAGACCGTCTAGCGGGCTCCAAATGGTTCCTCTAGTTCCCCTGAGGATCGGCACTCATAGTAGTAGAAGGAGTTCGCCGGTGTGAAGGCCCGGCTTCGTGATCGTTGGGGGCGTGGATTGGCCCCTTGCCTCGTCCTCCTCTTCGAAATCTTGGCGGCATATTTCCTGTTAAAATAATGAACGATACAGCAAAGAAATATAAAGGACAAAGTTAAAATTAAAACAATTTGGATTATTCCTAAGTTCTTGTCTAGACTCGAAAATTTAAGAATGTGCAATTGTGTAACTGAGATTAAACACAAAAGGTTAGTGTTTAATTCACTCAGTGTTGGCTCTGATACCAACCTGTCACACCCCCATATTTCCACGTATTACCGGTGGGCCCGGTGGGGGAGTATCGTGACGTAGTTGATATCGTTATAGTCAAACAACACAATATATAAATGCACAGCGGAAGCAAAAGATAGATTCATTTCAACTTTAATAATTTGTAATATCAAGTATCACAAGTAGTTGAAACAGATCCACAGGCGGATGAAAATAAAATGGAAACATTGTTCAACAGTTTTATGTCATCCAAGCTTGCGAGACTTATTGTGGATGCTAGGAGAAAGCCAGCCTATTACGAGTAGTACCTGCACTTAACCTTTTTGGGAAAATACGTCAGTTTACACTGGTAAATACAAATAACCGACTCATTTAAAAAGGTTTAATAAAATTGATTTGAATGCACGTGGCACAAACTTTTTATAACTTGGGATAATTATTTAAATATAATCTTGTAAAAGAATTACATGTTCCTTATGCGTTCAGTAGCCCAATCCGTAGACCGGGTTAAAGATTAATAGACACACCACATAATTTATTTATGCACTGACGGGTGTACGCCTACACCCCGTGCTCAGGTTGTGGCCATCTCGTAAGATGATGCCAAGGATATCCGGGACATGGTCATAAACCCCCCAAAGGCTTTAAGCAAACAAAACATTTCCAAACGGGACATCTCAATGAATTAATCTCTATTCGATTAAAGATTCAATGCCCGACCAAGCGGTATTTTATATACCATTCCCCATGCCCGTATAGGGAAAATAAGTTAAAAGTATTTACCTTTGCAAGTATCAATCACAAATAGCAAGTGCATGTAGCTTTTACCGGGTCTCCTATTCTGGAACGAAGGTTTATAATAACCAATTAGAATCCTAACGGGTCTTTAATTAAGCCTAAACTTAGACCGGTTAGTTTTTAAAGGAAGATACGGTCCGAACGCATGATTAAGCGAAGACCGGAATAGAATGTGATTTAGACCCGACAAGTTTGAAGACTTGTATAATATGGGTATACTAAACACATTCTGGATTTTGAGATAAAAATGATAAGGTTTGACCCGTTTCGGCTAATTTATGCAAACTAGTTACATAAACCGAACCGAACGCGAATAATGCATAACGGGTAACCGAAAGAGTCACGAACAGGTTTCCTAAGTTAATATGCCTTAAATATGTTGTGATATCAGTAGGATATCTTCCATTATGCCCAAAACGAGTTTAATCTCAAGTTAAGCCCCGTAGGGGTATTTTGGTCATTTTAAAGATTATAAAAGAGATTAATTATAATTCTGAGACTTGGGTCTGAATTAATCAGTAAAACAACTTAATTTAATAGGTTGCATCAGTTGGCGATAAGTCTCGTATGACAAAATGGTTTTAAACCTATACTATGTGTTTAATACGCGTAAAAAGCCGTTTTAAGCGATTTCCGGGTTTAACAGGAAATCTGAGTTTTCTGATCAGGTTATAAAGTTCGAAATACTTTATTTATCATATAAAATCAGTGGCCAAAGATTTGGTATCGATTTGCTATGTAAAACTCATTTTATGAACAAAAGGGTATAATCGGTATTTACCGAATCAAGGCCATAACCTTAGGTTATGAGCAGGTTAAAAATAATTAAAAATCTTCAAAAATCCCAAAATATTATATTAGATCAGTGGGTAAAAGGTTTGGTGTCAAAAATTGGGTTTAAGTAGGCTTTACGCTAATTACGCCGTTTAATTAATAAAAAGCTTTCTAATTACGCTATTGAGCATAACTCCTAATCTAGACCTCCAACTGATGTGAAGGTTTAGGGACATGTTTATCAATCAGTAACAAAGATTATTGTCCTTTTCACATTTCCAAAATTCTCTTTTTAAGGTCAAATGGGCATATTGGTCAACATTAGGCATTTAACGGAAACATCGGACAATCAACGAGTCAAGTAGTATAAACGCAGAGGGTTATACTATCATACAAGCTGGTCCTAACGGAGTTCTAAGGTAATTCTAAATCATGCTACTACGGGTCAGAACTGAAAGTCAAAGCAGGAGTCAAACTATGCGACTTTCGGTTCCGAACCGGGCCTAAACTGAAAATTGTCGGGTCGAACATGCTTAGACATGTTCTTACATTCATTACTAAGTTATATGAGTGATAAAACATGTTACACGCCTTCTACATTGTTAATTATGCGTTAATTTGAAAATTTAGTTCCTGTTGACTTTTTCGGATTAAGTTTGACCCGACATTTGACCTAGTTAGAGCGGGAATCAGAGGGTGCCCTTTTAAGGGTTTATTGCCCACATAATTACCAACTTATAACTACCTTTAGGTTGACTAATCACTGGACCATTAGCGATTAATCGCTAAGTCAAACCTTAATTACGATGGTTTGACTTTAAGCTAATTAAATAAGTAAAACACGATTAAAGAAGGTTAAGGAAGCTTAGCAAGGTCCTATGCATGACCAGTGATGCTTAGGGAAGGCTCTTGATCTCCAGAAATGATCAGAAGTTGAGTTTGGAATGAATGATCAAAGTTGCAACAATGAGGCCTTTATATAGTGCCTTTGATTGCTTGTGATCATGACAAACAACTCTAGGATTGATCCCTGATCAATTACAAATGTCCCTAGTGCCTAAGAACTAGTTTAGATTGCACATGGGAGTGAAAAACGGCAATGTAAGTCGGTTAAACTCGTTAACAGGCTGCTGTTACGTTTTCTGTTACTGGGGCCGCCTTACGGACCGTAAGCGGAGGGTCTTGCGGTCCGTAAGAGCCTCTTACGGACCGTAAGACTAGGTCCTTGCGGTCCATAAGCCTTTACCAGAAGACAAATTTTTGTAACCTTTCAAGCTTTGAAAGGGCAACTTAGGTATTACGATTTTGGGGATTGAATTATCAGTATGGGACCTTTAGTTCATGCTTGAACAGTTATGACCACCTTGTCATGTTGTATAATTTTCTTGGATTCTTTTTGAAAGGCCATAAACGAAGATTCGTCAAACACAATTTCATAAGATCCCATCTTTATAATTTGAATCAATTATTGCAAGCATTGACCAGATTAGGATGCTTATCAGAGGTTTACAACATA
>JARYGA010035052.1:0-25000 GCA_030545235.1 Helianthus tuberosus | reverse complement strand
CGCGAGAACCAATGTGAACACAACCAAAAATGCCTAAAAATAGCTAAAAATCACACAAAAATTTTTTTTTAATATTTTTTTATATAAAAATCGTTTTTTTTTCGAAGCAAAAAAAAAATAAAAAAATTTGTTTTAAAAAAAACAAAAAAATTTTGGCCACTAAAAGTAGCGATTTGAGCATAAAAAATATTAAAACAAAATTAGATTTTTTTTTTATTTTTTTAGGTTTTTTTGGGGGTTTAGTTTTTAGCATTTTAGCTTGGGGGGGGGGGGGGTGTTTAGGTTTTTTTGGGGGGGGGGGGGGTGGGGGAGGGGGGTTTAGGTTTTTTTTTAGGTTTTTAGTTTTTAGCATTTAGCTTGGGGGGGGGGGGGTGTTTAGGTTTTTTTTTTTGGGGGGGGGGGGGGGGGTGGGGGTTAGGTTTTTTTAGGTTTTTTTTAGCTATTTTAGGTTGTGTTCACATTGGTTCTCGCGGTTCTCGCAATAAGGGTGGTTCTCGCATGAACTCCTCCCTATATATATATAATTCGGTTAAAGGAGGAACCACTACCAGTTGCGAGAACTATAAGAATTCCTCCCATCCAATAGAATTTTAACACATCACCTATAAATAATTTAATTTAAAAGGGTATTTTAGTCCTTTTCTCTGAATGTCACATCCTCTCTCTCTCTCTGTAAAACAAATCACATCATCATTATCTCTCTCATCTCATCTCTTTTAAACTTTTTTATATTTAAAATTGGAAAAAAAAATATCTTAGCTTTTAAATTCAAACACCAAAAGGATTACGTAATTTAGAAAATACAAAGATGACATGTTCGCAAAAACTAACTGAGTTATGGTTTAATTAGCTTGAGAGCGACAGAGAAAAATAAGTTGAAAGTTGGGAGTGGTTTAGTACAATTCGTAAGTTGAGAGTGTTATCGGCTAAATGTTGAAAATTGATATTATTTAAATTCAATATCAATTTATATAAACATGTAAATCGAAAATTAGTATGTATAACTGAAGACCCGTTGTAAGGTGTTTACATAGGACATACACCAGTTTAGTCATACACTTATAATATAACTTTCAACAATCATACTTTAGTATACATACACATTAGCTAGTAATTGGGCTAGCTTACTGGTAGAGCCGTAGAGACGTATGTCTAAATAGAGGGATGTTTCATGTTCAAAATTAGACAAAGAAAAATAATTTAGGATTATTAGTGTAATAGAGTACGAGTAACACTTGCCATTGAAAAACAAAACTAGTTTTATTATGTCTAGTTGTTATATAATTCTGATTTCGAAAGAGTTCTATAATATAACTTTCAACAAAGAAATAAAGAAAAAGATGCAATAATTATTTATATAATTATAATTTGGAAGGCGTTCTATAATATAACTTTCAACAAAGAAATACAGAAAAAATGTAATAATTATAAATGGACCCTAGCCAAACTGAAATATTAATTTAGCTGCCGGTTCTCTAAAAAGTTATGATATCAACAAAGCCACATATATATGTGACGATGAGATCTCACACGTCACTGAATCTATTATCTTGAAACAACATGACATTTATGTCCATCCACAACATTCTTCAACCAAACTTTTTAATAAAAAAATAATTTCTTTCTCATCCTACACAACCCAACCCAACCCAACCCAACTCAACCTATTACTCACATTCACAACCAACCTTTAAAACATTTTTTTATTAAATATATAGTTTTATAAGTATTATTTATCCATAAAATGTATTAGAAATAATTAAAACAAATATTTTCATTTGAAACCGATTTATTTTAAACGTAAAATAAATAACAACAATATAAGAAATTAAAAACACACACACACACACAAATATTTTCATTTGAAACCGATTTAGATAATAAAGTTATCGGAAAAATCTAACGAACCAATAGGACCTGTACATGTGGAAAAACAAAGCTAATGCATTTTTTATAAAAAATATATTTAAAAAAATATATTTTTTTGAACGAACTCGGTTTTTAATAAAAATTATATCGAAATGTTCAAAAAAAAAGTTAAACCAGAACGTGTTTTCAGATTTTAAAAAAAATTAAGTATTAATTAGATATTAAAAAAAATCATGTTTTATGTGAAATTAATTGTTATAGAATAAAAAAAAAATTAATAATACTTCAACCATTGTATGGTTGACAAGTGGCCTTCTTTAAATTATTCCATATATAAATTTGCAAGTTTTTTATGTATTAAGAGTTGTATCTCAAACTTGGAGAGTTTTTCAAAAAAAACCTTGATATTTCACTTTCAACCTACAAGTTTTATCTTTTACATTTTAACCATTTGAAATTTTTACTTTTAACTCAAAGTTTTTCATCTTTTGTAATTTAACACAACACTTTATTATTTGCAACTTTGGTCCCCCATAATTTTTATCTTTCGCAAGTTTTTCGTTTTACATTTCGTTCTAAATTTTGCAAGTTAACATGTCGTAGCGTGCATGTGAGGTTCAACGTTTTTTACTCTATTTTTTCATATTTGACAGACCCGTCGCAACGTGTCCATGTTTACCTTTTTGAAAAGTTCGCCGCAACGGGCGGGTCCTAGATCGACTAAGTTATTATTTTCTACGTTTTACGTTTCTGGTTAATTTCTTCGCATTAACACACTGTAACGGGTGTGCGTGGTTCAATGATTTTAGTCTGCTTTTCGTTTAGTCTAATTTTTACCATTTTATCTATTTTATTTTTACGATGTTGGGAGTCGATGTGGTTGTGGCATTGGTGCTACTTGGCACGGTTTTACGAACTTTTTAACCTATTAAATTTTTTACTAATAATTTGTTTCGGTTTACCCCTATACTTTCTTTACTTAAAAACTATTTTTTACGTGCATATTTTATGTACGGGTATGTATAAATATGATTTGTTCTACATCCCGACGTAAACTATTTTTTATAGACGAGTTAGGTCAAATATAATACGTTTTCGTTTAAAGAACCCATTTTTACGTGCATATTTTTATGTACGTTTTCAAAAAAAAAGTATAAATTCAAGTTGTTCTACGTTTCGACGTAAATTTTTTTTGGGAAATGATTCATGTCAAATATAATATGTTTTCGTGTTTATTTTATGTATGTTTCGTAAAGTTTGTTTCGAATCGAGTGAAGTCAAATTATGGTTTCTTTTTCTCCCTTTTTTTGAAAGCTCTAATTAATCCCTTTCTATTACATGTGCATATTTTCCTTCATACCCGTTACGTTTTCTATGTAAGAGTTGGGTCACATATAATACGTTATTATTGTTCGATATGAATTTGATTTACTTTACGTTTGATTCAATCACAATGCTTATACAGGTTACATTGAGTTCAACTGGATACGTCGAAATGTGTGTTTTTATATGGTTAATGTATCATATAACGTTTGCACTAATCCATTCAATGTTTACGATGTACCCGCGCCGCAACGCGGCCGGGTCTTAACCCTAGTTATTAAAAAATAACAACCAAGGGTTGTGGCTTCAACCTGGTCGAGGACTTTTGAGGATTTTTAATTTTTTTTTTTCACTTATTTGGCAACCAAACCAATTTTGTTCATCACTGATGGAGGTAGTCTTAAGACCAAAGGGCATGGGGCTCGGCACCGGGCCGTCCCCCCCTTTTAGGCCCGTCGCACACTATGTGATATAAAGCTTTGGTAGAAAAGGTTTTATTTACATTGATACAGAACATGCCTTTATATAGGCCTTTACAAGATGGAGCAAAAGCATAATTACAGGAGAAGATTATGGTACAATTAAAGCTATACATTTGACTAAATAATTTAGATCCTAAGTTTGAGCATTTTCCTTAATACGCCCCCGCAAGATGGAGGATCCATCGGATACTCCAATCTTGGAGCGATTGTGCAGAAACGGGGACCGTGATAAAGGCTTGGTTAACATATCAGCAAGTTGATCTTTGGAATTGATGTGAAGGACACGGAGATGGCCATTTGTAATTTGTTCCCGAACAAAATGATAGTCGAGAGCAACATGCTTCATTCGTGAGTGATAAACTGGGTTTGCACAAAGATACGTGGCACCTGTGTTGTCGCAAAACAGAGTCGGTGTTTCAGTGATGGTTATGCCAAGTTCCTTCAGTAGGTGTTTGAGCCAGGTAAGTTCAGCAGCAGCATTGGCTAGCGCCTTGTACTCAGCCTCGGTGGATGACCTCGATACCGTCTTTTGTCGGGTGGACCTCCATGAGACAATATTAGTGCCGAGGTATAGAAGATAAGCTGTGGTTGAGCGACCTGCGTCATTTGTACCCCCCCAATCAGAATCTGAGAAAGCCGAGAGTGTGAGAGGAGAATCACGGTTGAGAAAAAGGCCATGATGAATGGTGCCTTTGAGATAGCGAAGGACACGTTTGAGGGCTTGCCAATGGGCTTGGCGTGGGTTGTGCATGAATTGAGATAACTTGTTAATTGCAAAAGAGATGTCGGGACGGGTGAAGGCTAAATATTGGAGAGAACCAACGAGCTTGCGATACGGAGTAGCATCAACCGACGGAGAGGAATCATTTGCGCACAAAGGGTCGGATGTACTAAGAGGAGTTGTGACATCTTTTGCGCCATCCATGTGGAATTGATGCAAGATGTCCTGAATGTATCGGTGTTGAGATAGAAAGAGCCCTTTGGGAGTGGGAATGACTTCTACACCTAAGAAATGGTGGAGCATCCCAAGGTCTTTGACCGAAAATTTGTTGCTCAAGGATCGGACGAATTGATCAAGAAACTTGGGTTGATTTCCCGTGAGCACAATGTCATCTACATAGACCATGAAATAGCAAATAGTACCATGGTGATTGTAGATAAATAAAGATGCATCAGATAAGGACTTTTGAAATCCAAGATGAAGAAGGAAGTTTGTAAGCTCGTTGTACCAAGCTCGCGGGGCTTGTTTTAGACCGTAGAGAGATTTTTTGAGTTTGCAAACGTGGTTGGGGAATTGAGGATGAACATAACCTGGTGGTTGAGACATAAAGACCTCCTCATGAAGAGTGCCATGTAGGAAGGCGTTGTTGACATCTAGTTGGCGTAGTGGCCAATTTTTCGATAAGGCAATCGAAAGGATGGTGCGAATGGTGACAGGTTTCGTGACGGGGCTAAAGGTTTCAAAGTAGTCTTTCCCGTATTGTTGATGGAACCCTTTGGCAACTAAGCGAGCTTTGTATTTGTCAATAGAGCCATCGGGATTCCTTTTGATTCGAAAGACCCATTTGCAACCGATCGGGTTTTGAGATGTATTTGGAACGAGTTCCCATGTCCCGTTGTGAAGGAGTGCATTAAATTCACTATCCATGGCCGCTCGCCACTGTTGATCCTTAAGAGCTTGGGTGTGAGAGGTAGGTTCAAGAGTTGGTGGTAATGGGTGGATAGTGGTGGAGTTGACCACATTTGGATTGAAGTACTTGGAGTTGGGTTTGCGGTTTCTTTGTGGGCGAGTGGTAGTAGGTACGGTGGCGGGATGCGAGGTAGATTGGGTCGAGGAAGGAATTGAGGAGGAGGCTGGTGTGGGTGATGAAGTTGGTACGGTTGGGGAGGTGGTGGGAGAAGAGGGAGCGGTGTTATCAGTGGATTGTGGTATGGGAGTAGATTGAGTGGTGGAGTCATGAGAGGGGGATCGGCTAGAAGGAATTGGTGATTGGTTTGTGGTGGAGGGCACATGGGGAGGGTGAGAAGGTGGTGGAGTGATTGGAGTAGGCAAGTTAGAAGGAGTTGGTTGGATATGTGGAGAGGAGATATTGGGAAGGTTAGGAGAGGATGTTGAGAGAAACGTTGTGACTGAGGGAAGGGTGGTTATGGTCATGGATGGTTGCTTAAAGGGGAAGACATGTTCAACAAATTCCACATGTCGAGAGTGATAAAGACGATGAGACACGGGGTCATAGCATTTATAAGCGGATTTTGAGGCGGAGTAACCGAGAAAAATGCAATTGATGGATCGAGGATGAAGTTTGGAAGAGGCATAGGGTCGTAGCCACGGAAAGCATAGACAACCGAATGGTTTTAATTTTGTGTAAGTGGGAGGGGTGTTGTAGAGTTGATCAAAGGGAGATTGATGATCAAGGATTGGTGTGGGAAGTCGATTGATGAGGTAGACGGCGGTTTGAAAAGCATGGGTCCAAAAGGGGAGAGGTAGATTGGCATGATGGAGAAGGGATAAACCGGTTTCAACAATGTGACGATGGCGTCGTTCGGCAACACCATTTTGCTCAGGAGTGTGTGGAGGGGTGGTGAAGTGTGAGATTCCATTTTCTTGAAGGTATGGAATAAGACCTATGTATTCGCCTCCATTATCCGAAAAGAGTGAAATAAGAGGAGTGCGAAAAAACTTTTCAACCAATGTTTTAAATTGTGGGAAAAGCGTGGAAACGTCCGATTTTCGTTTCATTGGGTACAACCATGTATATTTTGAAAAATAATCAACGAATATTATATAGTATTTGTAACCATCATTGGATTGTTGAACCGGGCCCCAAACGTCGGAATAAACTAGTTCTAAAGGTTTAGAGACTTTGAACGAGTTTGCACGAAAGGGCATTTTATGGCTTTTATTTAGAGAACAAGAAACACAATGAAAAGGAGCATTTGACATTTTATTACAATCAAGTCCTAAATAATTAAGTAAGCGTTTTAGAACTTTGATTGAGGGGTGGCCCAACTTGTGATGCCAGGAAAGAAGCGACTCGGGTTGTTTGATACTTGAATTGATTTGCTTGGGATTGTGAGAAACGAAGTTAGGAGCGTAGTACACGTCATTGATGTTCACTCCCCGCATTAGACGCGCCCCCGTGCGAAGATCCTTAACAAAAAAATGGAAAGGAAAAAATTCAACCGAAACATTGTTAGTTTTGCATAGCTTGGCAACGGAAACAAGATTATTACGTAGATGAGGAACAAGTAAAACATCTTGAAGTGTTAACGGACGGGTATTAGTGGGAATGGATGTGTGTCCGACATGAGAGATAGAGAGAGTATTACCGTTTCCTAACTCAATTTCGTCAGGCCCGCCATATTCTGAGAGAGTGTGTAAAAATGACCGGTCATATGAAGCATGATTTGACGCCCCACTGTCAAACATTGAACGCGACGAGCTTGCCATTGAGGAGTTGATTGTCGGGTTGGCATTTGATTGCGCCGAGGCAGAGATGTTGTGGTCCTGTAAGAACCGGGTGAGTTTCCTGCAATCTTTAGTCTCATGACCTGTAATGTTACAAAAATGACAAAAATAATTGTTTCTGTTAGTTCTGTGAGATGAATTGTTGCTGTTGTGATGTTGGTAGCGATTGGGTCTGGGCCCAAATGAGTTGGGCCGAAAGGAATTGCGGGCTTCAGTGGGTCCATCACGAGCAAGGTAATTTGACCTATTATAAGATGCCCTTCCCTGTTGTCTTTGAGTCTGATTCACAGTGGAAATCAGGGCAGGTGGTTTCTCCTCAAGCATGGTTCGTTCATGGTCTACTAGCTTTTCGAACAAGTCAGAGAAGGAGATCGGGCTGTCTCTCATCTTCACCGCGGCTGTTACCGGCTTGTAGTCATCTCCCAGATGGGTTATGATGTGAACGATTAGGTCATCTTCATCAACCGGTTTCTGTGCAAGGGCTAGCTCGTCAGCGATTGCTTTCATTTCACGAAGATAATCTGCAACAGGTTTGCTTCCTTTGGTGGTGGTTGCGAGTTTGGAACGGAGTGAAATAATACGGGATCGAGACACTCCGGCGAAGCTTTCGGTGAGACGTTTGAATAGCTCGAGCGAGGTGTCAGCAGAGGATACGATAGGTAAAATGGTGGCTGAGCAACTGCCGAGCAGAGCTCCCAGAAGAATCTGGTCTTGCCGGAACCATAGCCGGTAGGTGGGATTGGTTTTTCCGTCAAGGGTTTTCGGTGGAGGTTCGGTTCGGCCGTCTACAAACTGTTCCAGTTCGAGGCCGGTAAGGGTTGACAGGACCTGCTTTCGCCAGGCCGTAAAATTGTCGGAGGTGAGTTGGATTGGAAAGTGGGTATGGGTAGAAAGGGTAGTCACGGAAGTGGCCATTGCTAATCGGAAGTTAGGAGGTGTGGATCAGAGACAACTCGGAGGAGCCTTTGTTAGGGCTCTGATACCATATGTGATATAAAGCTTTGGTAGAAAAGGTTTTATTTACATTGATACAGAACATGCCTTTATATAGGCCTTTACAAGATGGAGCAAAAGCATAATTACAGGAGAAGATTATGGTACAATTAAAGCTATACATTTGATTAAATAATTTAGATCCTAAGTTTGAGCATTTTCCTTAATACACACCGCCCCCTTGGGGCCCGGCTAGGCAGTTTCGTCGGATTTCCGACTTTGGAGACGGGGCTGCTTTCTTCCTTGCGCTCTCTCTCTCTCCTGCATGCTTTAATGTGATAGGCTGGTTTCATTTGGTGGGCCCTCTCTCTCTCTCTCTAGTGGGTAGTCCCCCCACACCCTTGGGTGGTCCCCAAGAGGATGCTCCTTCTTCCGTAATGACGTGGTGCCTACGTGGCGGGTAGTCTTTAAAGAGACTATCCATTCTATACCCAATGGTCTAACAACCTAGGTTGGTTATGTTTTTTCAAAGTTGAGGTGGGTCAAGGTGGGTCACACCTGACAGCCACTCCTGCTGGTGTGAATGGCCAGATTGGTAACAACAAATTTCTTCGTTGGAAGATCCCTTTCACGTGGACGTGTTCTAGGAGCCATAGGTTGGTTTGAATATCAACATGATACTGGTCCACGTTGCACGTTAATCATTCATTAGTTGTGTGTTGCATTGTCGGGTTGATGAGTTCAGCTCCACGTAAATTCGAAAAACACGTTATGTACTATTATTAGAAAATTGTCCACAGAATTTCCAAACAAAATATTGAATAAACTTATAAAATATTGAAAATGTGCATGCAAGAGTTATGGTCAAACTAGCTATCAAATTTTCAACGTAAACAAATTCAATAGACGGTAATAGTGGTTTTCATCTATTGGGTGAAATGGGCGGCAAACGGAATAGTGCCAGACAGCTGCCTAACACTCTCCTATTGGCCCAACAAATTTACGATTTTATCCCATTTTAAATTTACGATTTTGTCATCAGTTCAAAATTATAATTTTACCCCACTTAAAAATAAATTTACGACTTTTGCACCCAGCTAAAAATTTCAATTTTGCCCGTGGTTCAAATTTACGATTTTGCCCCGTTTAAATTTACAGTTTTGCCATTAGGTTTTTCCCTTTAATTTACGCTTTTGCTCACAGCTAAAAATTCCAATTTTGCCGTTGGTTCAAATTTACGATTTTGCCCCGTTAAAATTTACAGCTTTGCCATTAGTTTTTTTTTTTTCTCACAGCCAAGTTACGATTTTGTCCTCAACTTAAATTTACATTTTCTCCATCATTTTTTTGTTTTCCTGCTTAAATTACAATTTTACCCCCAGTGAAAAATTACAGTCATGCCGGCAGCTGCCTGACACTCCCTTATTAGTCCATTTAATTTACGATTTTTTCCCTGAATTAAAATTATAATTTCGCCCTCAGTTCAAAATTACATTTTCCCATCGTTTTAGTTTTTTCTAGCAAAACTATAAAAGTTTTTTGTTTTAATTGGTTGACCCGATTTAATTTTTTTTTCCGTGTCAATGAGCTGCCTAATACTCGCTCATTAGTCCTGAAAAATTACAGTTTTGCCCTGAGTCCAAAATTACGGTCTTATCATCGTTTTAAATTTTTTCCTAGCAAAATTATAGTACTATTTTTTAATTGATTGAGAATTATTCGGCCATTGCCCCGCAACACGGGCGGGCATCAATTAGTTATAAACATGATCCTCATTTCTCTTTTGATTATATATATTTTGAATAAAACTATATCCGTAAGGTTCAGTTATAACATAAACACATTTTTCTCAAAAGATTATAAGGATAGATAAGATTATACGTGAACTTTTCAAGTTGACACGCATATAACCTATTTAGCTAAACATATTTATGGGTTTAACTTGAAAATGATCCGAACTTGTTTAAACTAAATTTAAACCTAAACACGCAAATTAATGTTAGGTCAGCATAGTGTTTTCGCGTATCTCATAAATTCACACCCCTAAAATTGTTATACATATTTGTTGGAAAATAGTTAAATCTATATCCATCCTAAAGTATTGTATTTTGCTTGTGAATTTGTAAGTTAAAATCCTAACCCAAAACAAATACTCTATCAAATACTCGTATGGTTTTCTATAAGAGATTTACATATCAAACATAAGCTAAAACCTAAACACCCATCACCACAACCCAAAAACCTAAACACCCCACCCACGCACCCCTCAAAAACCTAACCCCCACCCTCATCCACCCTACCCAAGCTAAAATACTAAAAACTAAACCATAAAGCTAAACCCCATAATTAAATGTTAAAAAAGTTTTTATTTAAAATCGCTAAATTCCGTCACTAAAAAAATTGAACAGTACCGATGCACATGTGCATATGCATATGCATGCACATGTGCAATGGTACTTTTTTTGTTCAGTTTTTTTATTACGCTAAATTTCGTCACTAAAAAATGAACAACATGACCGTTGCATGTGCATATGCACATGTGCATCAGTACTGTTCAGTTTTTTTGTTTTTTAGTGAAAAAAATATTTTTTATAAAAAAAAATATTTTTGGGTGTTTTTTATTTTTTAGGTATTTTTGGTTGTGTTCACATTGGTTATCGCGGTTCTCGCAATAAAATGGTGGTTCCTAACGGTTCCTTATCATATGTATATACAGGGTAAGGTTATTGTAAAAAAGATTAAAAGTGTAAGAAATATTATGGAGATGACATGTGTCCTCATTCTAAATTAATTCAAAAAGGGTAAACACGTAATTTTATCATTGATTTAACTAATTGATAACCTTCTATAACCGCCACCCTTATTTATAGGAACATGATTTTTTTAAAGATATCTATAAAAACACTACGAATAACACTGCAACCACCATTCAGCACATATATAACACTATTCAATAATTATATTACACCATTCAATAAGTATATAACACTATTCAATAAGTATATATAACACCATTTTAAATATCTCGATAAAAACACTACGAATAACACTGCAACCACCATTCAGCACATATATAACACCATTCAATAAGTATATAACACCATCCAATAAGTATATAACATTATTAAAGACACTACAAAACACCATTCAACAGTTCATAACAATGTAATAAGTACATAACACTACAAAACAAGATATAACCCTACAAATCACTATAAAACAGTATGTGTAGTATATAACACCATATTACCTTATTATAACTCTGTATAACACTTCAACCCCGTCGTTCCACTGCCGGCACCACCACTGCCGCCCGCCGTCGTGGGGAGGTGGTCGGCGCCGCCTCTCTACAGTCTCTCTTCTCTTTCTCTCACTCGAACCCAACCACCCGACACTACCTCGCCTGATAACTTTCTCTTGCTCGAACCCAACAACCCGACACCCACCTGAGAGAGACGTACCTGATGTGTTGGTCAATGTCGGAGATACCTGGTGCGAAGATGTTGGAGAATAAGATGATATAGAGTGAAATCACGATTTTGTAGGGTTTTTTATAACTGCTTTGCATAAAAAGATACGGTTTCCGTTTTCAAATAGATTTAAAAGACTTTATTACCCTTACAATTTTCAAATTAGTCCAAAATAATAAAACACTTTTTAAATTTGGTCCCTATTGATCTCAACCATTAGATCAAAGATCTAATGGTGTAGATTTTTTCTTACCCTTCTCACAAAAACCCTCTTTTTTACAGGATCCTCTACCTTAGTGAACACTAGTGTATTTGTGAACTAAGTGAATAAATCCTTGCCATTGATTTACACTTGTGTATTGATAATCAAGGGCTAGGATTAGTTCACACAGTTCACTATTAAGGGGTTGTTCACAAATGAATCTAACCCTATATATATATATATATATATATATATGTGCGCGTATGTGTATAACCCAATGGATAAACACTATATTTGCAGGATATCTGATGGACAATTTCCCGAAAAATGTTGGACGTATACTGGGCCGGGTATGAGACATGGTTACACAATGGTGTATGGGATGTCGTTATACAATTGGGTATGGGACTGTGATCACAATTGCCATCCCTAACAATACTGACCATCTTTATTTGGTTCCTCACCAATTGTGTCCACTTTCCTTTACCAAAGTCATTCAATTTGACATCAACAATTGGGTATCCTTGGTTATGTTGTTATCAAGACTTTAATATCTAATGGTCTCATCTCATGTACTAAAAGCAAATGCTCCTCCATTTTCATGCATGGCAGGTAAGGAAACTCTCTTTATAATGTTCAAATACCGACGTAAATTCTCATTTGAAAAGTATTCATTTGTGATTTGTGAACGTCTCATGTGGCTAGTATTCTTAGTTTTAATTACGTACTATATCCTTTTCTATGTCACTTTTCTCAGAACGTTTCATGTGGCTAGTATTCTTAGTATTAATTACGTACTATGTCCTTTTTCTATGTCGCTTTTCTCAATTTCTTTGGGTTTGTCCTTTAGCGATAAATCAAGCTAACTCCAAATGTCTTAAATTTCGTGCATATGATAGAATGCAATTGGGAAATAAACTCTTTCCAATGCGACCATGATAGAGAATTTGATGACACCATTCTTCAAAACCTCTTTACCATACATGCCAACTTCATTTCTCATGTCCATGTCCATGTCCATCTCAATAAAATGATAAGTGCAAATGTATGATTCACATCACAACCCCTAGCCATGATAACCACATGTATCCATCCCATAGTCACTCTAGCCTCAATAGGTATTACCAAACCAATCAATAAGCTTAACCTTAGGGTCACCACATCTTCTACTCCTCGATCCCATAACCAGGCCTTAGGACTTCCTCACTCATATGTCGCTATGCAGAATGAATGCAATACTATTATTAAAAGTGGAACTTGGATTTTCGCCCCTAAAGTTTCAGGTGTTAATTAGTGTTAATGAGGTTATATTGATGTTTATATTGATGTGGTTATTCAAACTCAAGTTTCATGCATATGGGTCTTTAGCCCGGTATAAGATTTGGTTTGTTTCTAATGGGGAAAAGCCAATGCTTACATATTGATTATAATGAGACTTTTAGCTCGGTTATAGAATC
Source organism: Helianthus tuberosus (assembly GCA_030545235.1). Taxonomy (NCBI): domain Eukaryota; kingdom Viridiplantae; phylum Streptophyta; class Magnoliopsida; order Asterales; family Asteraceae; genus Helianthus; species Helianthus tuberosus. The sequence goes on along the minus strand of JARYGA010035052.1, from coordinate 11,795 downwards.
GGCTACTATTCGTACGGTTCCTAGGTTTGTAGTATCTCACTCTTAGCCTAATATTTATCAACTGGATGTCAAGAATACTTTTATTCATGGCTCAAATAACAAGAAACTATATACATATAACCTCCAGGGTATGTGTGGAACTGATTGGCCCCATGCTAGGACAACATCCGTTCAAAGTGTCCAGCTTGACGTGCATTACTGTCCATGGCCTTGGATTAACCACTCGGTGTGTTCCAATCTTATTACAAACATGACACAAACAAATCTGAAACAAAGTTGCAATAAAATGCAAACATAATAAAGCATTTCAAACTAAATATTATAATTGTATCAATCCATTAAACATTATATAGTGGTAAAAAAGATCAGAAAAAGAAAGTCAAAGTATTAAAACATAAAACAGTTGGTAAAAATGGACCAGAGAAAGTCAAAGTATTAAAAGACCGGGCATTGAGGCTTATGTTAACCGGTCATGTGGGTCTTTTGTTTTCCAGGGCAGGAAAATTTGGCTTTGGCTACGAAGCTCCGATGGCTAAAGAATCGAATTAAGGTTTGGGTTGAAGCGGATAACAGACGTAGGGAAGAAATCACTTGAAACCTTCACACTATTATCAATGCATTAGAAGAGGCAGCAAAGTCCATAGGTCTTTCCGAAACCGAATGTGTTGAACGTGCGGATTCCGAAACCGAATGTGTTGAACGTGCGGACGCGAGAAAAAGTCTTTTGGAGTGTAACGTCTCGCTTTTTGTAGCTTTCCGTTTTTAGAAAGATTGTATCGTACTTCTATTTTTGAAAACTCATTTCCTTTGTAATCGTATTTCGTTTCAAACCATTGTAAATCCGAGACTTCGATCGTAACGAAATTGATCCTTTGTGTGAAATACACATTGTTTATACATTGATACGTGCATTCATTTGATACATGATTCGTAATTCACATAAACGTAAGTTTAACTCGTAGAGAATGATCGTGTATTCATAATTCTTAAACCTTCCATACATTCAAACACTTGGTTATTCGATAGTTATATGATTTTCACTTGATTAATACCAAAATACAAATCATACATTGTTACACCCTAATTCGTAAATGACAAAAGTCGCAGCGGAAATTCGTACCATAAAAATTTCTTTCGTGACAACACCTTGACGCACTTAAAAATTCATTTTTAAGGTTAATTCTTTTTCAATAAATACATTTATTATACTCATTTACAATAAGAAAACATAACCTAGCTTCATTCAGTTACGTACTCAACACTCCCGTACAATCTATCTTGTGACTCGATCTTTGATCACTCCACTTTAATATAATAATCTGGCTCGAACAACCTGCACTCACCAAATACATACAAGTCATTAATATGTTATCAATATAAACGATACTTATCCTTGGACTATTTCCGTTCCATTATTCCTTTTTCATTAATCGTTCCCTCTGGGTACCTCACCTCTGGTGAGTCTTCGATACTGTACCTGCATTACACCTAAAACTCCCGGTACCCGAATAACAACGTAAAAACTTAATCATACTGAATGATTTACATATATACCTAAACTTCATACATATTATCCACATAGGTACATATGTACACACCTGCATACCAATCTACATGCATACCTACATATGAATACATCTATATCATTATATACATATCTACATATACACATACCTACATCAATGCGTACACTCATGACATTATACATCTATACATACATACATTCCTACTTGCAAAATACCGAACTCATACACGCCTACTCACATACAAACCTTCATATATCCGCGTATTCTTGCTCACATACTTATAAACATACCCACATAGGTGCATACATGCTTTCATACATTTCTACATACGTGTATAGAGATATACAAACATACATACATACCTATCTACATGTGTGCTTACCCTAATGGTCATAAAACATAAGTTAAATTAGTCCCACGTAGCTTAAAACACGTTTAAACAAGATTCCCAGACCAAACGCGTAAAAAAACAATTTTTCGAAGAAACATACCGGTAGCGTCGTGCGACCCCCCGTCGCGTGGCGCGACGCCCCTGTTTTTCCAGAATGGTTGCAGCTGGTTGCTGCATATTCCCAGCACCTTCGGATTTTACGGAAACGAGCATAACTTCCTCGTTTTTGGTCCGTTTTACCCGATTCTTTTTCCTACATGATCGTAATTTAATTCTCCATCACATGGAGTGATAATCCAATAATTGGACTACCGAAATTCATAACTTTTAAGCCTTCGGCTTATTACCCTTTTTCCATATTTTGACCCGTTCATGCATTTACCCACATAACTTGTTTGTTTGACCTTAACTTCATATGAATTGATAATTTCAAGATCATTTGTCATAAAAGATTCATTCCCGGATACCTTACATCTTATTCCACCCGTTTTTCGCTCCAAAAGCTTATTTTGACCCGTTAAGGGTAATTGCGCATTAAAACGCTTATGACTTACAAAACCATACTCCTCACTTTCATACTTGACCAAAACATTACACTAATCGAATAACTTGTTTCTAAGCTACTTTTAAGATCTTTTGCCCAAAATACCCATCAAGGGCATTTTGGTCAACTTTAATCCCATCAATTACGACGAAAGACTACAACGCATATTTGACCCCAAACATCATGTTTAGTTAATTAAAACACCATATTACTAATCGAACTACGAAGTGATTACGGAAATCACTTACCTTATGCGTCCGTGCTCGTATTCGATTCCTTGCCTCTTCTTGACCCGTTAACACCTCATGCTTGAGCCCGTCTCGACGTGATTCCTATGCTTTCATTTCATCGAAATCACGCTCTTATTAGCATACTCATTTGTACATGTTAACAATCATATCAATCGCATATTTCACACTTAACTTTCCTTAGTCATTTCTAACAAGCATAAAACATATAATCAACTTCATACCCTTTCCAACACATGTACTTCATCATGTAATCAAAATTAACGCATATTAACATAACATGTATCAAACGGCTTCCTATAATCCTGCTTTTACAACAACGAGTCAAATCATGTTTCTTATACTTAGTTGACTTTCAAGAGTCAACTATTAACCATATATAACTATCGACTTATCATCATATACTCGTAACATCATAATCGACTATACGGACGACACTATATACATTTCATCATACACTTGATGTGCGTACTACCTTTTAAGCATAACGTACAACTAATTCATGCATAAATCTTCTAAACTCATACATAACCCATCAAAACCTACTACTAATCATCATGTATCATTCCCAAATAAACATCAAACATATCATCATCACATTTCTCCTAATTCATCTAACATGTATTCATCATACCTACATAATACATCAATCTTTCAACAAGACTCGGACATGGGTGGTGATTCTAGTCATCATCTTCTCCCTAACTAACGGGTTTCACCTCTAATCATCAAATTAACACAAACCATTCGTAACCCATGTTCTATACGATGATTCTAACCCTTGTACATGATCAATTTCATACTAACTCACGGATTTGAACATAACCCACTTCACCCATGATCACCAATCTTAGATTTAAGACATACCTTATGATCCCCTAGTTAAGGTGATCGTTAATCCGTGTTCCTTCTTGAATTTGAGCTTCGATTCACCCTTCAATTTGGTGATTTATGTGAGTTAGGGTTTGGAGCTCTTGAGAGCTCCTGAAGCTTCACGAACACACACGTATGTGTGTTTATGTGTGTGTTGATCTTTTAATTAGTAAAGAAACTTTCATTTGTTCCACTTTAGCCCCTCGGGTTTGCCTTTAAAACATAACTGACACTACCTTCATCATTTAATATTTTTGACCATACCCTTAACTAGGTTAAATAGCCTAGTTATTTATTTCATGACGTGTCATATAGGAACACACGACAAATATTAACATTTAGATTTTGGGGCGTTACATACATACTTATTACATTGATTTGTTACACACACCTATTTCATTACACTTTTGGTTTGATTAAAACATGTTCCTTTGCATTTTAGGCCTTGTGTATGTTAAATAAACCTTGTCACATCATTAATACTTAACGTATTCAGCTAATATACAACAATTAAATGTAAAAAAAAGAATAAAGGCTGCCAGAATTTGCGATCGGACATATGGGCTGCATTAAGTCCTTTGTTTTGTTAGTTTACTACCCACTAATCACATTCAAAGCCCAACCCACTTAAACCCTAATCTTTTCCTTATAAATACCCACTTATTTCCAGCCACTTTACTACTTTTACAACCATTAAACCCTCTAAAAAACACACTTAAACACAACTGAGTTCCAACAACAAAATTAGAAAGTTCAAGACTTTCTAAGTGAGTTCTAACTCACTTCCTTTGCTCTTTCCTACTCATTTCTTTCTTCCTAACACTTGGATTACCTCTAGGAAGGTTTTCACAAGAGTACTTAGGTAATCTAAGGTGAAACCTCGTCATTTTTTAGGCCCAAAGTGTAATAAACTTTCTGCTCATTTTTATTTCTTTGTGTGTTCATTTTCATGTTGATAACTTGATGGAATCTTGTTCCCATCAAGCTCACAATCAAGTCTATGATTATGGGTTTGTATTAGGGTGATTACCATCAAAGTTATGAGCTCAAATGCTCACTTTATTTCTGTTTAAACTTGATATTTGAATGATGAAAACAAACATAAGTCATCATCTTCCATATGATGAACTTGTGACTTGTGAAGTGTGAACAAATGGAAGCTTTGGATTTCTGAACCAAGTTCCACTCCTTCATTTGAACACTCTTATAACTTGTTAGATTAGATTTACTTTATTGTTATTCATGACCCTCCCACTATCTTCATGATGGTGTGTGTAGTTATGAATCTTATAATGAGGTTTTTAACTTCCATGCTTGACATACATGATGCTATATGACGATACTTGTTTGGAGTTAGTTCTAGGATGTATTATTAATATATAAACTATGAGAAATTATATGAAAACATGGCTGAATTGTGATGTTAATCGAGCTATGATTAATCGTCATAAACATAAGCTATCATATCAAAGATTCTAGAGTTCTTATTATGATTCCAATGGGCAATTTAGGACCCATGAAACCACTTGATATGGTGTCATAAACAAACTCTTAGAACTTAGATATTACTTTCGTATATACATACTTTCACTACTTTAAATTCCCGATTTCGAGTCTAAGCACCCCATAAACTTCATCACCGAACACATTCATTCTCCCATTCTCATTAACTTGTCAAATACATGGATAATCGGAAGACTTAGCAATTTTGTGAATATACTCGATCCCATTTTACTTTTTAACACTTTGGGTGCAACATGTATGTTATACAAAACACAACACTTGAAACTATTTTAATCTCTATCCATGCTTAACATGAAACTATATGATGCTTGTTAATCTCGTATGCTATCTACTTTTGTGTCAATATATGCTCATTAACTTTTCTAGCATACTTTAACAATTATAGCGCTATAGGATTAACGCACCGCCCATTAGTCTTGGGGTATTGTTAAGTTAAGCATGTTAACCTCCCGCTAATCTCTTGGGATAGGCAAATTTGCGTTGTATACTTAGGTTTGAACATATAGTACACCATTTCAGCATATTAGTAACTTGCATATTGTTATTCATGTTGGATATGAGCTCGTTAAACATTTTTATCCTATATTATGCTATGTACAAACTTGTATACTTGCCAACTTTTTGTTGATCATATTTTAATACATGTTGCAGGTTGATAGACGAGATGATGCTAAGTGAAGAAACGATATTTAGGTGGACTTAGAAACACACCTAGAATAAACAATTATTTTAATGTTATGTTTGAAACAATGTTGTTCTTGTTTGAATTTTGTATGACATTTTAGCATTTTTATGAAATCGTCACAAAGTATTATGACGTTTTGAGCAATTTGTTCATCTGATCCTAATGTTTCCGCCATCCGTTGGGGTGTGACATGGAGATTGAAGGATTAAAGGCCATGGATGCTAAACAAAAAGCGCGTATAAATTGGGCGGTTGACGCTGACGAGAATTCTTCATTTTTTCACTCGGTTTAAAAATTGAATCTCTCATCTAGCAAAACAAAGTTGATGGGCTGATGTTTGGGGACGATTGGATTTTTGATCCGGTTATCCTTAAAGAGAATGTAGGAGATTTTTTCAAGACCAAGTTTTGTGAATCGTGTCCGGTTCCGCCAATCTTAGCGTGTGAGGTTATTCTAGTTTGTCTGAGGCAGCTTGTACAGGTTTAATTGCCCCCTTTTTCTGAGCTTGAGATTGAAAGAGCGGTGTGGGATTCTGTGGGGGGTCGGGCTCTGGGCCAGATGTCTACATGTTGAAGGGTTTGAACGTAATGTTTAAAATTTAGCAATAGAAGATTTCCTATGTGTATCTTTTCATTTCAAATTATCTATAATTCAAGTTGTGTAAATGGTAAATCTTAACTTTATGCAAGGCTTTAAATCACCATCCTCCACATATTGTTTGTCACGTTCCGATATCTCCACTTCCACTTTGTAAGTAATGAAATTTTGGTCTCCCTTAAATTACAAAGCCCAAACCCGACTACCTTAATAGGCGAAGCCACATGGTCCCACGACACCCAATGCATTTTATTAAACAATAGTCGACCCCCCCCCCCCACAAAATCTCCTAATGATGAATTCAAACCCCTCAATGACCTTGATCGCTGCCTTGAAAATGGAAATGTAATACGTAGGAAGACTCTCCATAACCGCCTTAATAAGACTCACCTGACCTCCAATCGACAAACATGCCGCTTTCCACCGGGATAATCTAGCCGATGTCAAAGATGAAATTCCAATCAGCCACGCTATTCATGTTAGCCCGACCAAAATACCCAAGTGTTTGAATGGAAGAGAGCCCTCCTTACAACTAACCCTTGCCGCCATATTAGTCACCTTCTTTGTATGATCCCCAATGCCATATAGATTTGATTTCCTCATATTGTTTTTAACCCCAAGGTAAGTGTATTTGGAATCCAAAATGGCAAACACCGACGGGACGTCTGTGACCTACCTGCCATACATGCGGACCTGTCGCTTGATCCATGCATGCTCTTAAGTGGCTCGAGACAATGTGACTATGCGAAGTGCAAAGTGCACCATCAACACATCACATTTCGCACATTGCCAACCCCACACACGCGTATGCAAGTGCGAGTTACCTTCATTACTTCACTAGTGTGTACTTCCATAGAAACAATAAGAAATGAGAGCTCTCACTTATATATCACCTCAAGTTTTGTCTCCCCTCTTATGTGGGACAAGTTATTACTTTCTTATTCCTTTACCACTTTAAAATTCGCAGCTTTAACAAACTTTAAACATCAACTTTTGAGTATCGATATCTTATTATCTTAGCTCTGTTTTTAAAAAAAGTCTGATTCGTTGAAAAACTCTCACAACATGATAGAACACAAACACAAATCTATATAGAAATTCATGTATTCACTTTAGTTGCATGCAGATATTTTTCTCCAAAGTTTAGGTAAAGTTTATTTGGAAAGATCAATTTCACCAAAATTTGTAAAATAAAACAAGTTTCAAAAGGGAAAAAGAAGAAAAAAACAAATTTTAAAAGGGACATTTTAGAATTTTTCCAGTAATAAAATCTACCCTACAACTAATAAGGCTGGGGTGTGGTTTAAAGTCCTTATGGGTTTTATAGTGCCACGTCAGAGTCACGTATGCACCACGTAAGCGAGGGCCTTTATCGTTAACTTGCACGGTATGGTTTAAAGCCCCCTATTAAACAAAATACAAAAAAAAACAAAAATAAAGAGAAAAAACCGATTGGCTGAAAACAATGAGTTCCACCTACAGTTGCCATTAGCGCTCGTTACTGGGCTGGCAGGATGACTCCCCCCTTTGGCGAGCAGAGGATGTGTAGGGGGCGCTAAAAGTGATGATGTGGCCAAGGGAGGTATACCACACCCCTGGCCTAGCCACTCGTTATCATGAACGTACTACCATAGTTGGTTCTTGTTGCAAGTAAATAACTCAAGGACAACATAACTATTAATTAATGTGGTTCCAACAAACCTGTAGATATTTCCTTCCATTTCAAAGTAAAGTCATGCTTTTAAATTACTATATATATCATTTAATTAGACTATGGAGTTATACGACACGTGACAAATGTGTAAGAAATGAGGTTTATGGAGGGTTATATAACTTGAGTGTGTAGTGGGGTTATACTCTTCAGTTATACATATATATGTATGTATATATATGTGTGTGAGAGAGAAACACCATGACATGCATGCCGCTATGCATATCATGTAGGGAAAAGTTGTTTGCCCATAGCGCCAGGGGGATGGGGGTACCCCGACACTATGGGGCTTGATGGTGGTCAAGGGCGTGATATAAGGCTCGACTACAGGTAGCCTTAGGGTCGTTTCTTATCTACAGTGCTAAAAGTGACCTAGCTTTAAAATTAATTACCAAAATGTCATTCCTATATGGGTAAATTACACTTTTCGTCCTTTATGTTTGTATCGGATTGCAATGGATGACCTTTAACTTCAATAATTACAGTCGCAGTCCTTTATTAGAAAAACTCATTACATTTTACGTCCTTTAGCACCAACCAGGTTAAAATTTTCAGTTAAGTATGGCATGTGCCTTGCACATGAAGGCATTTACATCTTTTTACAACAATCTATTTAAATTGTCCACTTTATCCTTTCTCTAACCATACATCAACCTTATCCCCTTTCTCTCTCTCTCTCTAGAAAATGTTCGGCACCCACCTATCACCACATGCAAATCTCCCCAACCCATCTCCCCTCCAAATATCCCTAACCTCCAGCTTACAAATTTCTAAAGGTAATCAACATTTCTGAAGCGTTCATCGTCGATTGTTTGTTTGGAGAAGATGAAGGTAATCAACAAATTTCTGAACAAGTTTCAGATTTGAAACACCACCGGATTTCTACAGCCATGGGTTCCATCACTGTTTCTTCATTGCTGGTGCTCTGAAATCGATAGGTTTCCTCTCCTCTCCCATGACTCTCTCTAGTCCCGGAGCTCGTGATTCCATGGTGCGACAGTGGCTGGTGGTGAGCCGTTGTGGCAGTCGCAACCACGCTGGCTGGTGATTCCATGGTGCGGCGGTGGCCGGTGGTGAGCGTTGGCGGGTTGAGTCGTGTTTTGCCATAGATGTGGGAGTATTAACGAGGATAAGAAGTTCAAAGCAGACAAACATAAGGTGGAGTTATATATCACACCCCAACCGATGGCAGAATCATCGGGGCGTGACACTAGGCGAATCAGATTGCTCAAGAGAATCCATAACAACTATATGTAACACCTCGAAAATTCATGTCCAATAATGTATTGACACGTGTCATAAACTTTAAACGTGCAAAGGATTACATTAGAAGGACTAAAGTTGACAAACAAAGAAACTATGTGAAAATAAGGGTTCAAAACATCAACAATGGATAAATATACTTTACAATAACCCTACGTGATGTTTATACCCTTAAACGGATGAATCATGGATCATACGAAGCTAATTGTGAAAGAAAGTGAGAGATTACAAACTACAGGGGTTAAACGTGTCAACATGTTTAAGTTATACCTCTGAGTGACCTTTTAGCAAACCCGAAGCTTTGTAACGATTAATTATGCTCACTAGAATGCGTGATAAAAATTTCACTAAGTTTCGTTATCGTATGAGAAAGTTATGATAAAATTCGTATTCGAGGGGTTAGATGCGTCAACGATGAAATTTATGACTTTTCGGGTAAACACAAAGTGACCAAGGACTTCACAAAGATGGTATAAGTTTTGAAGCCCTTATAAATCAATTTAGAGGGCTTATAATGTAATAAATAAGGTGAAAATGACGTTTAGGAGGACCGGGGACCAAAACTGCAATTTATAAAAACTTAGTAACCTGATCAGGGGACTCACGCGGGCCGCGTAAGCCCAAGCATATCCTTACGCGGGACGCCTAGCCTGCCCAGATGCAGAAAATGTAGACAGGTGGCTGTTAAGTCCATTTAACCGACTCTTGTTGCCATTTCTCAATACCATGAGCTCCCTAAAATGGTTTTTAGAGTATAGGGACACTTGGGATGCATCCATGATCATTGGTAGCATTACTTGTCATGATCTTGATCAATCAAACCCACTATATAAGAACCCACTTTGTGCAATTGTTGATCATTCATTCCATCACATCTTCTGGTCATTTCTGGAGCACAAGACCAATTCCTAAGCCTCATAAATCGTGCATAGGACCTTGGTAAGTATGCTTAACCTTCCTTAATTAATTTTTGCTTAGTTTATAGCCTTAAAGTCAAACCGTCGTAATTAACGGTTGACTTATTGATTAATCTCTAATGGTCCAGCGATTAGTCAAACTTAGGGTTGTTATAAGTTGGTAATTATGTGGGCAATAAACCCTTAAAAGGGCACCCTCTGATTCCCACTCTAACTAGGTCAAACGTAATCCGAAAAAGTCAACAGAAACATAATCTTTGAATTAACGCATAAATTGCAAGGTAAGAGGCGTGTAATCTGTTTTGTCATTAATATAACTTTGTAATCAATGTAAGAACATGTCTAAGCATGTCCGACCCGACAATTTTCAGTATAGACCCGGTTCGGAACCAAAAGTCGCAAAACTTCGACTTTTGCTTTGACTTCAGTTCTGAGCCGTTTTAGTAAGGTTTGGATATGCCTTAGGACTTCCTTAGGACCAGGTTACATGGTAGTATAGCCCTCTGTGATTGGTTCGTTGATTACCCGAGTCGTTTACATGCCCTTTTGTCCATAAAACGAGAATTTTAGAAATGTGAAAGGACAATAATCTTTATTACTGATCTACAAACATGTCCCTAAAATTTCACATCAGTTGGAGGTCTAGATTAGGAGTTATGCTCATTAGCGTAATCATAACGCCTTTTAGTAATTAAACGACGCAATTAGCATAAAGCCTATCTAAACCGAATTTTTGACACCAAAACTTTTACCCACTGATGTAATATAATATTTTGAGATTTTTAAAGATTTTTAATTATTTTTAACCCACTCATAACCTAAGGTTATGGCGTTGATTCGGTAAATACCGATTATACCCTTTTTGTGTATAAAATGAGTTCTACCTAGTATTTTGACACCAATCCAATTGCTACTGATTTTATATAATAAATAAAGTGTTTTGAACTTATTAACCTAATCAGAAAACTCAGATTTTCCGTATAACCCAGAAATCGCTTAAAATGGCTTTTTAACGCGTATTAAACGCATAGTTTGGGTTTAAAACCATTTTATCACATAAGACTTATTACCAACTGATATGAACTATTAAAATAAGTTATTTTACTAATGTATTCAGACCCGAATCTCAGAAACTTAAATAATCTCTTTTATAATCTTTAAAATGAGAGCCCCGCTTGCGGTCTGCTCATATAATGTAATATATGTGTGGGCGCTCGGGGGGGCAAAAGCAAAAGTGCACTAATTTTTAACGTTATTTTACTAATTTCGTGAAAATAACGTTAAAAAGAGGGGATCGTTAATCAGGCATCATGTGGTGGCGTTGATAGCCGAAAGACAAGGGGGTACATGCACCAATTGGCGTTTGTCTCAATTGCTGAGTGTTATGTGCCTTATGTCCAAGGCTTGATGCAAAACCACAATCGAGCCGGGGGTCTCATTGGAAGCAGCCTCTCTATTCCTACGGGGTAGAGGTAAGGCTGTCTACATCCCACCCTCCTCAGACCCTACCTTAGCT
>JARYGA010035051.1:25000-45181 GCA_030545235.1 Helianthus tuberosus | reverse complement strand
AAATAGAAACTAAAATAAGTTAATAAAAAGTGTAAAATGCCAAAATAGTCCCTAAGTTTAGGCTATTTTTGCTACTTCAGTTAAAAAATGAAACGTTTTGCATCTGAGTCTCTAAGGTTTCATTTTTGTTGACATTTTCATCCAATTGGCAAACCGGGTTAGAATTTCTGTTAACTTCTCCCCTTTTTTATTGTTTTCCTCATTTAATTAAAATATAGTATGTCATAAAATGACGATTATACCCTTTATTTAAATGAGGAAACCGAAAAAAAAGGGAGTAGTTAACGGAAAATTTTAACCCAGTTTGCCAATTGGATGAAAAATGACAACAAAAATGAAACATCAGAAACCCAGATACAAAACGTTTCGTTTTTTACTGAAGTAGCAAAAGTAGACTAAATTCATGGACCATTTTAGCATTTTACTCTAATAAAAACTTAAATTTTAATCTTTATTAGTACTTCTAAAGAAACATACATAAGCTCTAAATCATCTAAACTTAATTTTGGAAACATAAATTTTTCTAAAAGTATTTAGAAACTTATGTTTTTATATTTTTTCAAATATATAAAACCTATATTTTTTACAAGGTATTTATAAAAATAATTAAAAATTTTATATAAAAAGGGCATGTGAGGACGAAAAAGATATCACGCCAGCACACAACCAATTTTGTACTTTTTTTTTGGCTAACGAGGTCAATTTGTTGATTTTCCTAAACCCCGGATGACTCCACCCTTTTAAACCCTTCACCACCGCTCCATGTCTCACTTCCTTTGGCTAATGTTCGCCATTTAATGCCACCAGTCGAATTGGTAACCCTAACCCACAAAGGTTAGAGGCATGGGTGTTCTCGGTTTTACGTCAAACCGTTAGTTACGGATTTTATTCAAACCCCGAAACTTAATCGTTGAAACTTAAATTGGGACCAAACAAAACTACTATGAATGGGTTGGTTCCGATGTGATTTCACGGTTTGAAATTTTCTAATTAGAAAAGCTATAGTTCCAGTTTGATTTTGCTACTACTTACTAGCTGCAAAAGGTTTCATGAAAAATTCTAATTACCAAACATCAAATTTGACAATATTTTTAAAGGATTTGACTTTTTAAACCAACATACTAATTCTAAGTAAACATAATAGATTTGAATCTGAGATACATAATTCTATGTTTGGCAAAAGTTGGCTGGAAGCTGGTGGTAGCTGTAGTTTTTAAATATATTTAGGTGTTTGGCAAAATAGCTGAATCTTTTAATAAAATATATAAAATGACCAAAATGGACATAACTAAAAAAACATAACTAAAAACTTTATTATCTTTAGAGGTTAAAATAGTCATTTTTTCCTTAAAAGCGTGCAGCTCATTCTAAACGTTATTAGTAAGAGCGTTCAACTAAAAGCTTCAAACTCCTTCAACCAATCAAGGCCTTTTATTGAGTATGAGTTTTTTCTTAAAAACTTAAAGCTAAAAGCTCCTAAAATTATTGAGTATGAGCTTTTTCTTAAAAACTTAAAGCTAGAAGTTCTAAAAGTTTCATAACAAACATACCCCTAATAGGACAAGTTCACTTCAAACAATTAGTTAAAAATACTAATTTACTTGAAAGATATCCGGTTCACTTGAATTTTAAATAATAGTTAACTATAATATTTTCATATTGAAAGCATCGTTAGCTATTTAATATTGAATAAAATGGTATAAAAACATGATCACGTTTTAGATATTAACTAATAAAGGCACTTATGGTTTTGACTTTAAACGAATTTTAATAACTTATAAAAAAAGTTGTAAATAACTACCTACCTTAGAAAAGAAGAGTGGAGATACAATAGGAAATTTATTTGGCTAAGAAAGCTAGGAAGTGATCTTGACCATCCATTTAGTTAATTAAGGGCTAAGATTAAATGGTGGAAATTGAAGAGAGAGAAAAAGCGCGTAGTTTGTTTAGAGGCATTTTAGGTTGTGTTTGTTTTTGCTTATAATGTCTGTAAAGAGCTTATGTCTGCGGGCGGGCAGACATAAGCTCTTGAAGACTGTTTGTTTAGAAAAAAAAAGAAGATCTTATAATAGCTTTTAATAGCTTCAAAAAAAAGCTATGTATAATAGCTTCAAAAAAAAAGAAGATCTTCATCTTCTTCCTCTCCACCCCTGCCACCACCATCTCCGCCACCACCACCTCCACCTGCCATCTCCGCCACCATCTCCGCCAGCATCTCCGCCACCACCATCTTCACCTGCCACCACCATCTCCACCTGCCATCTCCGCCACCACCATCTCCGCCACCGCCATCTCCGCCACCATCTCCGCTAGCATCTCCGCCACCACCATCTCCACCTGCCACCACCATCTCCGCCACCACCACCTCCACCACCATCTAAAAAAAAAGAAGATCGTAGAGAGAGAGAGACCGTAGAGAGAGAGAGATCTGTGAGAGAGACCGTAGAGAGAGAAAGAGATCTGTAAGAGAGAGAGAGAGAGAGTTTGTAGAGAGAGAGAGAGAGCAGACCTGTGATGGCGGTGGTGTGATGGCGGAGGTGGTGCGGTGGTGGTGGCGGAGGTGGTGCGGTGGTGGTGGTGGTGCGGTGGTTGTGGTGGTGGTTGTAGAGAGAGGGTTTGTAGAGAGAGAGAGAGAGCAGACCTGTAACCTGTTGTGTGTGTGTTGTGGATTGTGTGTGAAGTTGTTTTTTAAGGAAAAAAAACAAACCCTCTTCTCCTTGCAGACTGCAGATGTTTGGTCCACATCTTCTCTTGCAGATGCCTGCAGATGTGGTTCGCAGACTACAGACATTTTACATCTGAAAAAACAAACAGCACCTTAGTCAATCCAAGTCAATAGTTTCTCTCTCCTCCAATTTCCCCCCATTTTTTAAACGTTAATAATTCTTTCATACGACATTATTTTTTTATAAAAATTGCACCAAAAAAACGAGCGTTTTTTTATCTTTAAAACAAGTATACTATTGCTATATTTTCGAAAAAAAAAATTGAAAACCCAGTTGCGTAAAACGCAATGGAAAAAAAACCTAAAAATGACATTTTTCTAAAACGCAATGCACCAAAAACACAAAAAAAATGTCTTTTTTGTAAAACGCAATTGCTAGAAAACACAAAGAAATGTGTTATTTCTAAAACGCAATAGCCTAAAAACTCAAAAGAAAGTGTAGTTTCTAAAACGCAAAGGACTGAAAACACATAAAAATGTGTTTTACCTAAAACGCAATGCACAAAAAACACAAACACATGTCTTATTTCTAAAACGCAATGGTCAGAAAACACTTAAAATGTCTGTTTTCTAAAACGCAATTGACTGAAAACACATAAAATGTGTTTTACCTAAAACGCAATGCACCAAAAACACAAAGAAATGTCTTATTTATAAAACGCAATGGCCAGAAAACACTTAAAAATGTCTCATTTCTAAAACGCAATGGCTTAAAAAAACAAAAGAAAGTGTTCTCTGTAAAACGCAATGGACTGAAAACACCTAAAAATGTGTTTTACCTAAAACGCAATGACTAAAAACACTTCAAAAATGTGTTTTTCTAAAACGCAATGACCAGAAAACGCATAAAAATGTCTTAGTTTTAAAACGCAATGGCATAAAAACACCAAAGAAAGTGTTCTCTCTAAAACGCATTGAACCAGGACAATAGTTGTCTGTGAATTGTCTGAACCAGGAATGCAGTTCTAAAACGCAATGGCATAAAACTGTATACGAATGCAGTTTTCCAGCTCAACCCCAGCCAGGGGCTCTGCCCCTTGGACCCCGCCAGGGGCTGCTGCCCCTAGGACCCTGCTACCAGGGGCTGCCGCCCCCGGACCCCCGCCAAGATCGTAAAACGCAATGACTAAATCAAAAACCCAGATTGTGAAAATGAAATTAAAGAATTTCTTACATGGATCGAAGCTGATTTCTTCATCGATTGACGAAATTTGAATGATAGAAACACTTATAAGTGATTGAATCGAACGGATCGAGTGATTATTTTCAAAATCACGGGAAAAACGAGATTTTGAATGAAATTAAACTGGTTTTCTTCAAAAAAAGCTGAAGAACACGTTGATCGAGTGTTTGAATCATTGATTGATGACGAAAATCACACTATAATGTAGTGATTATTGAGATAGCAAGTGAAGAAAATGTTGGAGATGGTGGGTTTTGAAAATGGTGGGTTTTGAAGTAACTGGGGAGAAGAAGGAAGAAGAAAGGATGAGATTGACTAAAATATCCTTTCTCTTTATTTTAAAAATTACCACATGTCATAATCCTATTGGTTTCTATCCTTCCTAGCCAAATATTGTCCAAAAGATAATAAACAAATAGTTACATATAGGGCTGTAAACGAGCCGAGTCGAGCCGAGCTAGACCCAGCTCGAGCTCGGCTCGAACTCGATTCGAGCTGGCTCGGCTCGAGCTCGAATTTCAAATCGAGCTAAGATTTGAGGCTCGAGCTCGGCTCGATTAGAATTCGAGCTAGCTCGGCTCGGCTCGATCTAGCTCGAAGTAACAAAGAACCGCAAAATTTATTACTTAAAAAGCCCTTAAAATGAATTTCTTCATAGCCTAAGGGCCATAATTGCCATTTAATTTAACCATATGGCTAAATATGCAAGTATAAATAGTTAATTCACTTTCTCCATTGTCTTACCTTCTTTTATAGGGGAGATAGTCCCTTAGTTTTTGTTTTCTAAGCGATGTGGGACAAAAAAATGAAGGATGTAAACATTATCGAGCCAGCTCACGAGCTCACGAGCCGAGCCAGGCCAAGCTCGAGCTCGACTCGTTTATAAACCGAGCCGAGCCGAGCTGGCTCGTTTACAACCGAGCCAATTTCGAGTCGAGCTTTCTTTGAGCTTTTTTCGAGCGAGCTACGAGCCACGAGTTTTTTGAACACCCCTACTTACATACGAACTTCATTATGAGACTCGAGAAAGCAATAAGACCGTAGCGGGTGTCTTTTTCGATTTTTGCCCCCTTACACTATGTTATTTTTTCTATTATGGCCCTTTTATAATTTAAGGGTTATTTATGTAAGTTATAAATTTCTTTTACTATTTTTATTTGTGTAATTACTTAATTTTTTTATCTCTTTATTTCACGATTGTAATTTAACAAAAATGTTTTAAAAATAAAAAAACAAATATATATTTCTTAAACAATTTTTTTTTTATAAATGTCGTTTTAAAATAAAATGTTTTTTAACTTTTTTAAACCCGTGTATCATTTTTAAAATCGTTTCTTTTTAAACTATTTGTTTTTTAAATCATTCTTTTTTAAGTCCTTAGTTTTTTTTTTTAAATTGAACAGTTCATTTTTTACATTTTTTTAAAACTATATGTTTTTTTAAACAATTCATTTTTAAAGTCTTTCATTTTTTAAGCTGTTTATTTTTAAAGCGTTCCATTTAGAACCGTTTTTGTAAAACGTTCCTTTTATTTTTAAAGCATTATTTGAATCGTTTATCTTTTTTAAAATCTTTCATCTTTTGGACCGTTCTTTTATTCGAAATTCGTTCATTTTTTTAAACTTTTTATTTATTATAGCTTACGCTTTTTTAAACCTTATATTTTTTACATAATTTTTTAGTGCCTTTTGCTTTATTTTTATAAACGTCGTTTTTAGATCTTTGAAAAAACCGTTCGTTTGCTAAAACAGAAAGTTAAAAGATGAACAATTTTAAATAAACGCACGTTTTTTTCGAATAGATAAAAAACAATGTTTACAAAAAACAAATGGTATTAAAAAATTATGTTAAAATATATAAGGTTTTAAAAAGCAAATGATTTTAGAAAAAAAAAAGGTTTAAAAAATAACGAATTTCAAACAAACAAACAATCCAAAAAATGAAAGATTTTAAACGATTCTAATAACGCTATAAAAATAAAAGGAACGTTTTACGAAAACGGTTCTAAAAGGAACGCTTTAAAAATAAACGACTTTAAAAATGAATTGTTTAAAAAACATATGGTTTTAAAATGAGTGGTAAAAATGAAGTGTTCAATTTAAAATGAGTGGTAAAAATGAAGTGTTCAATTCACGGGCTTGCAGTCGAGGAATTGTTTGTAGGTGCACCCTGCACATACGTTAGAATTTACAACTGGTATTAGCGGATGTGCTAGAAACATCCAAATGTATCGTAATATGTCTCTTAGCAACTTGACATTACCATGGGGTGGATTGTTGTTGCCGTGGTGTGTCGAGAAACTCCCGCTTGTTCCTCCCTGAGAGGCAGCATACTGGGCTATAGCCGCAGCAATTATTCCTTGGAGTTCCGTCTCATTAGTGGGCATGCGTACATCGCGTCGTGGAGGCATTTTCTAGAAGTTATTTCATGTGGGTCAGGTCATAGTAAGTATAATAAACATGCATATATAGTAACATTCATCAACCACATAACATCTCATGTTATAATCATAAAACAAATAATTTTAACAAAGCATGTAATGAGAATACTGCGATTGAGCTTTTATATAATCAAGACCACAATACAATGTTTACAAGTTTTCCAAATGTAACATACATCCAAAAGAGACTAAGGGTCACAATGCCCTTGTCTAAACTGTCTAACCATGTACAACAACAAAATATCAAATATCAAAAGTCATCATGTCAAAATGTGGTCTTCAAAATGCCGCATAGTCTGGCTCAATCGCTGTCTTCTCATCAAAAGTAGTCACTACCTGCAATAGACCAAAAGTAGCTATGCTGATGGCGGCGGAGGAGGAGGAAAATGAGAGAAAAGTAAGCGACGCATATGTAACCAGTCCTCCTCTAAGACACGATAGGCGCGCAACAAATATGCTATCTGCTGCTCAGATGTCATGAAACGAATGTCTGAATCGGGGGAAAGTGGACGAGGAGCGTGTGGTGCTGCAAATGGGGTCTGACAATGACAAGATGGACGTGGAGCTCTCTCCAGATCCTGAATACGACGCGTCAATGCATCCTGCTGTATCATCAAGGAAGTGAGTGTGTCCTCCATAGAGTACCCAACATGGTACGGGTGGTACGGATCAGACAATGGCATGATAGGGGGCGTAGTCCATAAAAATGGCTCGCTCGACGGCATGAAAGATGGTGCAGTAGGTGGTGCACCATAAGGAAACTGTGACATGATCGGATCAGACGTCGATACGTGTGGAACAAAAGTAGGATGAGGAATATGTGGTATAAACTGGCCATCTCCTGACATAAATGGTATGTGGCCAAAAGGCTGCCTCGACGATCCCTCCCCAGGCCGTGGCGGAGGAATGTCCTGAAGGAAGGTAATCGGAAGATCGGTACGCTGGACGTCGGTCGTGTGTGGGTGGGAGAGTGGAATATCAGTGTGTGCAGAAACAGGTGTGACAGGTACCACGTACGGTGGATAGTCATCCTCCTCGATCCACCCGTTGAGGGTGTCGGCGTAACGTGGGTCTATTTGAGTAGCAAAAGGTACATGGTCGTCATGCACAGGGGTGGAGTCGGGAAACAATGGTGCAATGACGGGTAACTCAGCGAATACGGGGTCAGGCAGAGGTGCCATGACTGGAATCTCAATGACTGGTGGTGGTATGGCAGAAGCATCAACCACTGGTGGTACAAAGATGGGAGCATCTGCATGAACAGGGTCTAGAGCAAGAACGGGCTCTGGAACTATATCGGGCTCTGGATCGACAGGAGCAGGCTGATAATCAGCAGGCATATCAAGAATCTGATCAACAGGGGGAACAGGAGCCTCAACAGGCTGCTCCTCGAGGACCAACTCGTCCTCCTGGTCTAAATCATGATCAAACGGAATAACAGGGTCATACTCGTCCTCCATCTCTATATCCTCATCATCGTCAATACCAGGGATGAAGCCGAATCCCAGCGGTGGAACAGAGGAAGCTACCGACTCAAAAGAATCTGGGACTGACGAATCAGAATGAACATCCATATCAGGAATCTCAACCAACGGAAGAGCGACATCGCCCGTAACCGGGGCCCCGCCCTCATGGTAGTCCTCAGGGGGACCCTCGAATAGATCGACATCGTCATCGGACTCAACGTCGTGTGGCAAATCCTCTATAGGAAATGCAGCGAGTGGAATAGGAGCAGGGATCTCCGCAAGGGGTAGATCCCCAGCTGGAATGCCATCAGCTAGCTGTATGTCGTCGCCGAAATCGGGTAGCGCGAAGGGCTGGAATCCGTCATTGTTTGTACTGTCTGTGTCCGATGTGTAGACCTCCGGGTCTGAGTGCATCGGGTCGTCAGAATCCACTGGCACTGGGTCAGAGACCCCACTCGATGAAGACATAGCGTCTGTAACAACACAACCACAAAGTGTGCACATACATCAATAATAGTCAAGTAAGCATGTAAGTCACAATTTATATATGCAAGTAATCACCCTAGTCTTCCCCAGACTATCCCACCCAGCCTCTCAGACTGAACTCCCTAGCCTCTCAGACTACCCTGGTCTCTAAGACCAACCTCCCAGTCTCTAAGACTAATTCCCTGGTCTCTAAGACCAAACCTCCCAGTCTCTAAGACTAAACCTCCCCAATCTCTAAGATTGAACCCCTCAGTCTCTAAGACTGACACCTCCCTCAGTCTCTAAGACTGAACTCCTCCCTCAGTCTCTAAGACTGAAATATAAATTTTGAAAAGTGTATTTGTGCCTTTTTGTTTGTAAAAATGTTTGTGCCCTGGATCTGGACGTTTAGTGTATGCAATGTAAAAATGTTTGAAAACATTTTCGTGGGAGCCCTAGTGATCATAGTCTAGACTCGAGAATGAATCCTAGTTCGCTATGATCGAGGCTCTGATACCAAGCTGTCACACCCTGACTTTTGCGGAAGCGTGGGTTTATTTAGTGTGACTTCTTAATACCATAGCAACAATCATAACAATGCTATATGATAAAACACGAGATGTTCATCCATAATATTGTTTAGAAAACATCATAACATAATTGTCTTGGGTCATCAACCCGAAATAAGTTACAAACATGACTTGTTTAAAAATGAGTTCCCAACGGACTCAACAAAAGACCATAAGTAAAAAGAGGTTTGGGGACATGTGACCCGTCCCGGCAACGGTTACACCTCCCAAACCCTACACCCCTGGATGACATCTTTTATTTAAGTATGCAGCTTACTGTACATCGCCCGCCAGATCCTATCAATTCCCTGAAATACATGTAGTTTGAAAAAGTCAACAAAAAGTTGAGCTAGTTCATGTGTATGTCTGTGTGTAAAAACCGTTAAAGTACGTCCCAATGTATAAAGTATGTCCAATTGTAAAAATGTCCCTGGTATGTAGCAATTAAGGAAAAAGAGATCACCACTGGGTTGCAAAGCCACTGGTATGTGTGAAGTGATGCAGGAAAACTCAAACCTAGCAAATTTGTACCGGGCCTCGGCTGGAAGACACAGTCACCTCTATGGGTCACCCTGACCTCACGGGTGTGGGCTCGCTACACCCAAATAGATCTATCACTCTTGTGTCCCTCGGTCCTAACAACGAGGATTAATGGCTTTAAGCGTTGTACCCACCACTCACATGATCTGAACGTCCCAAACCCTCCTTAAGCTAACCATACCATGTAAGAAAAATGTCCTTAATAATTGTAACATGTATTTCACCCCCGAAGTTATAAAACTGAAAATAGTTAAGAGAAAAGGGGGACATGAACTCACTGTAGTGCGTCCTCAGAATCAGCAACTCAAAACTCTATCTGCAGTACGACCACCTACAACGTACTAATATCTATTAGACGAACGGGTTGTGCCTTAGTCTAGTATTTATGTTCTTGAGTTACGTTCCTTGATATTATACTTGTTAAAATAATAATAATTATTTTAACTTAACCTTTGTTTTTAGAAAAATAGTTAGGCAACTATTTTGTATCCACATTTCTCAAGTATTTATGTGTATTCTCTTCCCAAAGATGGGAGTCTTTATACAAGTATTTGTGGTTTAACGCCTTGACATTATATATTTTAAGTCCCACTCTAGAAATATATAATAATTCATTTACGAGAAATAATATGTCCAAAAATATATATTTTTCTCAAAAATAATATATTTTCATACTTTGTAACCAAATAATATTTACCCCAAAATATATTCGTAAACGTGTTTTCCGGTTTATAAGTGTGATGACATTTTAATAAGTTAAATTATTTTGTCCTAAATAATATAACTAGTTTCCCAAAATAATCAAATAATCACACAAGCATTTTTAATATCAAATATATATTCTAAATATATATTTATCCGCTTTTACTTTTGAAAACTCACCTCCGATACTTTGGAGTTTTGTAATAAAAATATGGCGAAGTTTATAGTCGAAACCCAAGTCATAAAATACACTTGTTAGAAGATAAGTCTTATGATTTTTAGAAAACTTCGCCAGAGTTTCCCCTAAAACGGGAGTGTCCATGCTTACTAGCATATCGTTTTCTTTTCAAAATCATTCAACAAACAATCTTTTAAACAACTTTACATAACCAAGAGCAAAAATAAACTTGTTACATAACATTCATGAACTTGATATTTCCCGAAAAGCGTAGTAACTTGGTGAAACCTTTAGTGGACTTAGTTACCCTCCGAAACGTATTTATTTCCTTAAAAATCACTTTCTTACACGAGTTTCGTTTTCACAACTTGTAAACAACATTTACAAAAATTAAACCCTTGAACTCTTCTTGTAAATAAATGTTCTCACATTTATTTTATTTATGAAAATAATGTAAGTTTATGTAAGGTTGTGATTTTTCCAAAAACCGCTTTTCCAACTTGGTTTACTTAGAAATGCTTCTAGTAAACTTGAATCACCATGATCACCCGTCTACTAGTTTATTTATATTTTAGAAAAATCTATTTCTATTCAAGTTCATGATTCACTAGAAGGTGGTTATTTTACTTAACATATAACCACTTTCTATTTTGTTAAATCACCCTTCTAAATTTATTTAACAAGACTTTCATGGTGATTAACATCACACATCCAAGATTCATCATAAAAATAACAACATACCCATAATAATATCAAACTAGTCATATTTCAACTTCAAGTAAACTTTTATGTTCATGATTCTTGTTTCACATCTTCTAGTATTTTTGTCCTTGTGATTTAAACAATAAACATCATACTACATATCATAACTTTGAACAAGATGAAACAAGGTAAAATGAGACTTACTACTAGCTTCTAGCTAGGGAAGAATCTAGTGAAGAAATGTTGAGAAAAAGATGGTGAAAAAGCTAGAAACAAAGCTCCTTTGAAAGCCCTTCAAGATGCAACCTCCATGGATGAACTTCAAAGCTTTGAATGGAACTTGTAATTGAAGAAGATGAAGATGTTGAGGGGTGGTGGTGGGTTCGGTTATGGGGGAGCTGAAATGAGAGAGAGAGAGAAGTGAAGTGAGAGGTGAAAGATATGGAATGATGATAATCTAAGTGCCATACTTCTTATAAGACATCTCCTATATCTTGTTTAGATTAGCAAGCAACTCATCTCAATATAATATTCAACAAATCAACAAAGCATGGAGTGGAGATGTGGTGGGTCCACCTAGGACCGAAATTTCGGTTGGGGGGTGGGGGTCTTGATGTAAAAATGTTGCAACTAGAGTGTAAATGGTAGTTAAATTGTAAGTAGGGACTTTTATGTGTAGTGAATTGATTTTTAAATGGGTGTTATGGCAAACGGGGATCAAGACTAGCCAAAAATAGTAAAAAAAATGTCATTGACAAAAATTTAGTGTCCCGGGTAATGTCCGGTTATCCGGTTAGGTACCGTCCCGTTAAAGTGTTTAATTAGTCCAAAAAGGGTCCTTTATATATATTTTGTAACACAAATTATTCCCGGCACTTAGGAAAGTATACAAGACCATTCTGCCATGTTTTTGCATTTTACTAGTAATTTAAAATGCTGAATTTTATAAAAGAATGCAGAATTCTGCATTTAAAGTGGGTTTTTGGCACTTCCCGGCACTATAACTATCACCTAGTGACGCGGTTTTATGGTCCTCACTCCCCTACACTCCATACTAGTGTAGTACCTTATCCCTGGCTCATACTGGCCATAATAACACTGTCTGTTTAAGTGCTGGCATTGTAAGCATGTTTCTGAATTATCCGTTCAGTGTGCTAACTGTGCTTTGTGCATCAAGTATGTCACTAATGTTTGTGTGTAATGAATGGAGTGACTGTATAAAATATGATGCATGTGTATGTATGATATAAAAATCATAGAGCAGTTTAAAGTTGTCAGTTGAAATCAAGCACAGTCATTAAGCATGTAATTAAAATTAATTAATTGTACAGTACCTGAAATTGTGAGGGTTGTCACAACCAACACAAACCCATCGAAAAAGGTAAAATATCAAGATCAAAACAGGAAAGGGAAGACAAGTAGTGGGATTCCGACTTGCAAGACATGTGGGAAGCATCATTCGGGTGAATGTTTGTTGGGAAAGAAAGGATGCTATAAATGTGGGCAAGAGGGACATCCGTATTATAGGTGCCCCGAAAACTCAAAAGCGTGTTACAATTGTAACCAAACGGGGCACATTAAAGCGGAATGTCCGAAACTCCAACAAGGGGCAAAGAAAGATGGAAAGAAGGATGAGTCTTCCAAGGCTCGTGGGAGGATGTTCCAGTTAACCTCGGATGAAGCTAAGACTAGCTCGGATGTGGTCTCAGGTATATTCTTGGTTAATTCTATGCCTATGAATGTATTATTTGATTCCAGGGCTAGTAGATCGTTTATTTCTAATGAATTGTTAGTTCATCCATCGTTTAAGCTTGAAAAGATGTTAGTACCCCTAGAAGTGGAAGTTGCTGATAGTAAAAGCTATTTGTTACATGATATTTGTAGAAACTGTAAGATCTTAATCGAAGATGAGGAATTTAATATAGATCTTGTCCCGATGTACATGGGGGAATTTAAAGTAGTTGTAGGAATGGATTGGCTGGTCCAAAACCATGCTGAAATTCAATGTGAAAAGAAAGTCATTCATGTAGTAACCTCGGGGGGGGGGGGGGGGGGGGAACGGGTAAGTGTTCAAGGAGATAGGGTCATCAAGTCGAAATTGTGTTCCATAATCAAAGCTGTCAAACATGTGAAGAACGGAGGTAAGGCGTATCTATCTTACGTGATTGACACTAATCGAGGTGTCCCAAAGCTTGAAGATTTGAAAGTAGTGAACGAATATCCGGATGTGTTTCCGGAAGATTTACCGGGGCTTCCGCCTGAACGGGAAGTAGAATTCAAAATAGAGCTTAACCCGGATGCAAAACCGGTAGCTAAAGCTCCTTATCAGCTGGCCCCGACCGAAATGAAAGAATTGATGATGCAACTTCAAGAATTGCTTGATAAGGGTTTTATTAAACCAAGTGTTTCGCCATGGGGAGCGCCAGTATTATTCGTGAAGAAGAAAGATGGTTCGATGCGAATGTGCATCGACTATCGAGAGTTGAATAAGTTAACAGTGAAGAATCGTTACCCGTTGCCCAGAATTGATGACCTATTTTACCAGCTTCAAGGGGCAAGTTGGTTTTCGAAAATCGATTTGCGGTCGGGTTATCACCAACTGCGTGTACGAGAAGAGGATGTGCCGAAGACTGCGTTTCGGACGTGGTACGGACATTACGAGTTTTTAGTAATGTCCTTTGGGCTAACGAACGCACCAGCTGTGTTTATGGATTTAATGAATCGGGTGTGCCGACCTATGCTTGATAAGTATGTAATCGTTTTTATTGATGATATACTAATATACTCCCGAAGTGAAGCAAAGCATGCTTACCACTTACGTGATGTATTGGAAACGCTTCGCAAGGAAAAGTTATATGCAAAGTTTTCAAAGTGTGCCTTTTGGCTTAGAGAGGTACAATTTTTAGGTCATGTAATCGACGCGGATGGTGTCCATGTGGACCCGTCCAAAGTTGATGCGGTAATGAATTGGGTACCCCCGAAAAATCCAAGCGAAATAAAAAGTTTTCTAGGCTTGGCTGGGTATTACAGAAGATTTATCCAGGATTTCTCCAAGATAGCCTCGCCCATGACGAAATTAACAAAGAAGAGTGAAAAGTTTATTTGTGGCAAAGAACAAGAGAAGGCGTTTCAGACTTTGAAGGAAAAGCTCTCAAACTCTCCGGTGTTGACATTACCGGATGGAACGGATGATTTGGTAGTGTATACCGACGCCTCCCACCAAGGTTTAGGTTGCGTATTAATGCAAAAGGGTAAATTCGTTGCTTATGCCTCAAGACAACTCAAGCAGCATGAAAACAATTACCCAACTCATGATCTAGAATTGGCGGCAGTCGTGTTTGCCTTGAAGATATGGAGGCACTACCTATATGGGGTGAAATGTACTATTTACTCGGATCATAAAAGCCTCAAATATTTTTTCGAGCAGAAAGATCTTAATATGAGGCAACGAAGATGGTTGGAACTCATTAAGGATTACGATTGTGACATTCATTACCATCCCGGGAAGGCTAATGTAGTGGCGGACGCTCTAAGTCGAAAGGAGTACCCGCCCCCGATTCGGGTAAAATCTATGAAGATGGTAGTCACACCTAAACTCCTTGATGAAATTCGAGAAGCTCAAACAAAATCTTTAAATGCCGGCGACTCAAAGAAAGAAAGGACGAAAGGATTTATTCATGAATTGGAAGAGAATGCAAATGGTATGAAAACGAGGTATGACCGAATCTGGATACCTCGGGAATGTGATGTGAAAGAATTACTATTGAATGAGGCTCACAAGTCTCGGTACTCCGTTCATCCGGGAGCTACAAAGATGTATCGAGACTTGAGGATGAATTATTGGTGGTCGGGAATGAAAAGAGACATTGTCAAGTATGTTGCTAAGTGTTTGACATGTTCTCAAGTAAAAGCCGAACACCAAAGGCCGTATGGAAAGTCGCAACCCTTGGAGATACCGGTGTGGAAGTGGGAACATGTAACGATGGATTTGGTGACTAAACTTCCTAAGACAAGGAAGGGGCATGATGCTATTTGGGTAGTCGTTGACCGACTAACCAAAAGTGCACATTTCTTACCCATCCGGGAAACCTATAATTCGGAAAAGATGGCGGAAGTTTATACGAATGAGATTATATCTCGACATGGGGTTCCGGTGTCTATAGTGTCCGACCGAAATACCCGGTTCACATCTCGTTACTGGAGGAAGTTCCACGAGGAATTGGGGACCCAGTTACATATAAGCACCGCCTACCATCCACAAACCGATGGTCAGTCGGAACGAACTATCCAAACATTGGTTGATATGCTAAGGGCGTATGTTATGGATTTCGGAGGAAGCTGGGATGATCATCTACCTTTGGTAGAGTTTTCATATAATAATAGTTATCATAACAGCATAAAAATGGCCCCTTACGAAATGCTCTATGGAAGGAAATGTAGAACCCCGGTTTGTTGGGGGGGGGGAGTGGGTCAGCGTGAACTCGCGTCAAAGGATGTAGTAGCCAAAATGAATGAAAAGATTGATATGGTTAGATCAAGAATTAAAGTGGCGCAAGATAGACAAAAGTCTTATGCGGATCGACGAAGGCGACCAATTAAGTTCCAAGTGGGAGATCATGTGTTACTAAAAGTCTCTCCATGGAAAGGGATAATTCGTTTTCGTAAACGCGGGAAGCTAGGTCCTCGATACATCGGACCATTCAAAATACTCGCTCGGGTCGGGCGGTGGCGTATCAGTTAGAATTACCACCCGCGTTGGATGGGATTCATAATACTTTTCATGTGTCGCACCTGCGAAAGTGCCTCGCGGATGAGACAGCATATGTGCCCTTGGATGATATTGAAGTGGACGAGAAGTTGAATTATGTTGAAAGGCCTGTCGCAATAAAAGATTTTAAAGTGAAGCAACTCCGCAACAAATCCGTTCGACAAGTGTTGGTTCAATGGCAACATCGGAAAGGATCGGATCTCACATGGGAAGCGGAAGATGATATGCGAAAGCACTACCCAGAGTTATTCGGTATGTATCCTGGTTTCGGGGACGAAACCATCTTTAAGGGGAGTAGACTTGTAACACCCCAAATTTCGTTGACATGTTATAATGTTTAATCGCAATACTTTAGCGAAAAGAAATGGTAAACATGAAATTTTACCATTTTTAAGATACATAGCATTAAAAATCAAAAAACTTAATATGCATTAAGGTTTAGCAAAGCTAGAATATAAATATGAGGCAAAGGGATATGTTTTAAAAGATGGGGGGGTTAAGGTGAAAATTTTGTAATTAAAACCCTTATCAAAAAAAAAAATGCCCAGTGACTAAAGTGTGGGTATGTGCGATCGTGAGAGAGAGACCAGGGAAACTCTTTGCCTCAAACCCTAGCATCCAAAATTCCATCAATTGAAAGAGAAATTTGCAAGGAATCGAATGCATGGGCTAGGAATTCTGATTTACTAAGTATACTTAACCTCAAGTAAGTGTAATTTCTTGATTTGGTGATGTTTGATTATGTGGGTTTAGTGTAATTCGTGAATGAAATGCAAAATTTGGTATGATTAATGGTTGTTATGAATGTCTAGACATCAATAGATGCTAAATTTCGAATTTGAGCATGATTAGGGCAAAACCCACTTGCATGTTAAGTAATGGTTAGAAATTGTGAAGTTCTACATGTTAATTTGATTGATGTTGGTGAAAAGGTTAGGAGTAAATGATTTGGAACTATGTGTTCATGATTAGGATGATAAATTTCCAAGTTAGGGATGTTTATGTTAATCAATGAGTGAACTATGGAAATTGTGCTTAAGATGCTTGTACATTATGCTAAACTAGTGATATGCACACAATGTGTTCGACGAAATGCCTAAGTGAGTTCAGTTATGGTTTTTACATGAATACTTGATAAGATGATGCAACTTCTTTATGATAATGACGTATGTGATTAGTACACGCCATAACATACTATAAGGATTGTGAACGTAATATTTATGAAAGCTAAAGTATGAGATTATGACATATAGGCACGAAGAAGGAAGAAGGCGCAAGTCACTCGAAGGCACAAGCATCTCAAGATCGCGGTAAGTTCATATGAACTTTATGTACTCTACTTGTAGATTCATGAATGATAACATTTAATACTATGAACATAGTGTAAGTTTTCCTTATGATTTATGATTGAATAGATGCAAAGAATTTATATGGAGAAATGTCCAAAAGATGATGTTGTAGTAAATTTGAAATGACCCATCTAATGGGTTGGAATGATAAGTAAAACGATTGTAGGAATGTTTGAGAATTTGACTTGTTCATAATGGGTCAAATGATGTAAGTATATTGAAAGATATGGTATGTAGCGATTCATTACAAATGAATCGAAAAGTAGTATGAAGTATGTTTCTGAAAGAGAGTGATAATGTTAGTAAAGTAACATGTTATGTTAACGGGTCGAATAATGATACAGAAGTAAAAGATTTCAATTGTTATGTATTATGAACTAACAAGTGTTTTGTTGTTATGAATGTTAGGTAAATCTCATAATTAATTGCGGCGCGCACGGACCGAACACACATGCAACGTCGACCTTATGCGCTTCCGGTCCAAGTTGTTTATTTTGAATGGGTCAATTTACCTTTTTGTGTAGTAAATGTAAATTAGTAAGTGTCTAGCATGTTAGTATGAAGTTTAGTTCCTAAACCTTTGGTGTTGTTTTGTACAAAATGTTATTGGTGAACCTTGTATGGTCACCACTTTGTTATTTGAAAAAGTATCGTAGGATTTGGTTAAATGAATATTGTTGAAAACAGGAGGAAAAGTTCTAGATTCAAACGGGTCATGTCAAGATTTTGTAAAATCATATGAATCTATGTTATTAACCGAAATAAAAAAAATTTGGGCGTTTCAAGTTGGTATCAGAGCCTAGGTTTGAGGGATTTAAGCATTAAGTGCTTGAACTCAAACTGAAAGCTCGTGAGAAGTGTGTGTTCGTTCCACGGCGCAAGGCAAGTAAGTATTTTAAAAGTTGAAATTTTTGCATTACAAATAATTTAGTTACGGAATGTTATGGAATGGTTACGGGATGTTGTGGAAAGATGTGGGATGAATCGGATCAGTTTGGGGGTTAGAACGGGTCAAATGAAATGGGAGCTAAACATTAGGTTATATCAGATTTGGCGCCGCACACAGTTGTGTCGTTAAGTGACACAGCTGTGTGGACCGTTGATGCTTGTTGCTGAGATCAGGGTGTATGGCAAGGCTGACACAGCTGTGTGACATTGTATTCAGATAACCAACACA
This sequence comes from Helianthus tuberosus, assembly GCA_030545235.1. Classification (NCBI taxonomy): domain Eukaryota; kingdom Viridiplantae; phylum Streptophyta; class Magnoliopsida; order Asterales; family Asteraceae; genus Helianthus; species Helianthus tuberosus. The sequence continues at coordinate 26,917 of JARYGA010035051.1, read as the reverse complement.
GCTGTGTCTGGGCAAAATTTCCACAAACTTCATATTTTCTAAAGTTTTCCACAACGAATCACCAACAAGCTTTCCAAAACTACAATATTCAAATGAAACACAATTAAATGTCGATTCAATCGAATTTGTAACCAGAAATATATAAAATGGGGGATAAAAAGAATAAAAAAAAAGTGATACCAAGGTGTATGGGATAAAGAATACTATGATGTTGGTTGTCGGAAACGTTGAGTTTCCAAAGAAAGTTTAAGTATGATTTAGTCGCGAGTAATTTCTTTTACGTATTAGAAAGAATGAGAGCTACGTATCACTAGCATGGTTATATGATAGAAAGGATGAATGAATGTCTAAAATAAAGAATGATACGATACGATCGTCAATGACGATAAGGCATGAAGTATGAATGATGAATGGAATGTGTCATGATAAAATGATGTTAAAACATGATGGTGGGAAGTATGAAATGAAATCTAATGAATGTAATAAATGTTTTATGTAGATGGCTGATGTGGTAAATGTAAATGATGACGATGAAGCACGCCGAAATGAAATGAGAACCATGATTGTGGAAGAAGTAGAGAAAGCGATTGAAGCTAGTATTCCTCGACTAGCTCAAGAGGTGGAAGGTCAAGTATTGGGGGTAATCGATACTCTAGTAACGTCCAAGGTGGAAGAACTAAAAGAGACGATTAATGAACTACAAACAAAGAAAAGTACACGAAGGTGCACGTACAAGGAATTCATGGCATGTAACCCCTTGCCGTACAAAGGGGAAATTGGCCCGATAGCTTGTCAAAGATGGATTTCAAGCACCGAGGCAGTTTTTGTAAGAAGTAGATGTGAAGTGGAGGATCAAGTGATGTTTGCTACGATTGTAGGAATGTTTGAGAATTTGACTTGTTCATAACGGGTCAAATGATGTAAGTATATTGAAAGATATGGTATGTAGCGATTCATTACAAATGAATCGGAAAGTAGTATGAAGTATGTTTCTGAAAGAGAGTGATAATGTTAGTAAAGTAACATGTTATGTTAACGGGTCGAATAATGATACGGAAGTAAAAGATTTCAATTGTTATGTATTATGAACTAACAAGTGTTTTGTTGTTATGAATGTTAGGTAAATCTCATAATTAATTGCGGCGCGCACGGACCGAACACACATGCAACGTCGACCTTATGCGCTTCCGGTCCAAGTTGTTTATTTTGAATGGGTCAATTTACCTTTTTGTGTAGTAAATGTAAATTAGTAAGTGTCTAGCATGTTTGTATGAAGTTTAGTTCCTAAACCTTTGGTGTTGTTTTGTACAAAATGTTATTGGTGAACCTTGTATGGTCACCACTTTGTTATTTGAAAAAGTATCGTAGGATTTGGTTAAATGAATATTGTTGAAAACAGGAGGAAAAGTTCTAGATTCAAACGGGTCATGTCAAGATTTTGTAAAATCATATGAATCTATGTTATTAACCGAAATAAAAAAAAAAATTTGGGTGTTTCAATCAGAGTTTCGATGATGATTGTAATTGAAGTAGTCATCACACAAAACCTTATACCGCCTGGTAGTTGGATTCCAAAGAATCAACTGACAGCAAATCCCTTCATTGCAAACTAACAACAAACCATTAAATGAAGATAGAATACGTAAGAAGCTAGGGTGGACATTGTTAGGAAAACTTAAGGTTTTGCTTCTAACAACATCCAAATTACCACCAACTACGTCGTCAATGACAATTGACGTGTCTTTAAAGGATAGTAGTTTCTTTTGTACTGAATCTCCACTTCGGAGAGCATGCATCATCTGAAATGCATGACTTGACAATTCCCTATAAAAATTCTTGGAAAGACATTTGAAACGGCCAATATCTTCTGCAGAGAGCCTTGTGAAAATCTCGTCAACAATCACTTGAAACCCAAAT
>JARYGA010035051.1:0-20000 GCA_030545235.1 Helianthus tuberosus | reverse complement strand
TGGTTACGAGGTGCACTGAATTGGTTACGGAAGTGATACCACAGGGACTGAAATTGCAATTTTTAAACTAACGGACTGAAATAGTGATTTTTGACAAACCACATGGGCGAAAACAGTAATTATCGCTTCCTTTATTTATTAATTTATGTTTTTAACCTGAAACTTGAATTTAACTATCATAAAATCGTTGAACTCTAATAATTCTTTTTTTATAGATGATTTAAGTTTATATCCCTAACTTTAATGGATTTATCATACGAAAGTTTAATAATATTTTTTTTTTTCATAAACGATTTACATTTTAATCCTCAAACTTTAATAGAGTTATGATACAAGTCTTAAGTTTAATAAAGTTATTTTTTTATTTAGAGTTAATTATGGTTTTCGTCCCTGTGGTTTGTCAAAAATCACTATTTCAGTCCATTAGTTTAAAAATTGCGATTTCAGTCCATGTGGTTTCACTTTCGTAACTGTTTCAGTCCCTGTGGTTTCACTTTTGTAACCATTTCAATCCATTATTCTATTAAGTACAGGAATGAAATGGTTACGAGGTTGACTGAAATGGTTACGAAAGTGAAACTAGTTGCGGACCCAGAAATTTTTTCCTGGGGGTGCGGAATATTTTCAAAGATTTTAGGCCCCTAGCTGTATAAAATATCGGTTCATAGCGGGTCGGGTCGGACCATGTAAGACAAAAGAACATCAAACTAAAATTTATAAATCATAAAAAACACGTCAAACGTCATTACAAATTACAAACGTATTTAAAATTGTGCCCTACAGATTTTTTTTTTAAATATATACAAAATATCATCTAAAGATACTAAACACGTCATAAGTTCATTACATTCTTACTCATTGTTCCTAACACATATAATTTGCTCCATAAATTCATAAAACAACACTAAACACTTAAACAAAATAAACAATCATTTTCAACCATAGCCCATAACTTTCAATTATATTTTTAAACATTCAAGCCCTAATATTAAATGTTGATTATTTGTAACTAATCATTTATACAAACAAAGCTATAAATAAAAAAACAAAATCATTTAACTACAAGTCTAGAACAACAAAAAAAATATAAAAAGATTAAACTCTTACACATCTATATTTTCTCTTAATCATCACATAAAACAAAATAAATAAATAAATAAATAAACCATACTAGTTCTATATTGGAATTCTGACGTAATATGGGTCGGTCCAACCGGAATTTTGGTTTTTCCGATAAAAAAAGCCACCAGGTCTTGAGCAGTGGCGTCAAGTCACTGAGAGTTTTTTTGCGGGCGGGATTTGGAAATGGAATGGGTGGATGGGTTTGGGTTATTTTATTTAGTTCGAATTTCTTTAGATTGGGTTTGGGCTTGTGTTAATAAAAATTGATTGCAGATTGGGCTTTGATTGGATTAAATAATTAAGTGAATAAGTGGTTAATAATTATTTTTTTTTCTAAGTGGGGCGGTTGAAAATTTTCAAGAGGTGAGGGTGAAAAATTCCAAGGGGTGCGCCCACCCACCCTTGGCTTAGGGTGGGTACGCCCCTGAGTGAAACCATAGGTACTGAAATCGCAATTTTTAAACTAACGGACTGAAATAGTGATTTTTGACAAACCACAGGGACGAAAACAATAATTAACTCTTTTATTTATAACAAATATTTGTTTTTTTTGGTCTTTTTTTAAAGTTAATTTCTTTTTTTTTTCATTTTACTTATTATGTATTTAACTTATTAGAGTAAAAGCTAACTTTTAACTCTAGACATGCTTAGTTAACGGTGCCTATTGCTTATTTTTATCATCGTTTAGATTAAAGTTTGCATGGTCTATAATAACTAATTGATATATCATGTAACAAATGCATCATCGCCAGCACCCTTCTACGGCCCCGCCGTGAAGTACGGGCTCCATACTAGTTAGATATTAATTATGTTATGGTTCAATAAAAGATATTAACTATGTTGAAAATGTATTGAAACTAGTATTGGAGTTCACGCTTTGCTGCGGGGTCGTAGAAAGGTGTTGGCGAGAATGTATTTATTGCATGATATATTGATGTGTTATTATAGACCATGCAAGCTTTAATCTAAACGACTGTAAAAATAAGCAATCAATACGGTTAAATAAACATGTCCAGAGTTAAAAGTTAGTATTAGCGATAATAAGGTAGATACGAAATAATTAAATTCGTTACCTTGTATATTAAAGGATTAATATAGACCATGTAGGCAACACGACTTACTAAACATGTCTAAAATTAAAAGTTAAATGGGGGTTAATGGTGGGCTCACTCTCTTTCAACCAATCACATTTTTTTTTAAAGGAGTTAAGATAAATTAAGTGATGAGATATCATTTTTATATATGCGCCTGATGTGTATATATCTAGGGCTGTAAACGAACTGAACGAACACGAACAAGACCTTGTTCGTGTTTGTTTGTTAAGAAATATATGTGTTTGCAAACAGTTCACGAACACTTATCAAACGAGATTTTATGTTCGTGTTCGTTTGTTAAGGAAATGAAATTGTTCGTGTTCGTTTGTGTTTGTTTGTCAATTTTAGGCAACGAACAAAAACGAACGTTAACGAACACAAATGAGCACAAACTAATGTTCATGAACACAAATAGAAACAAATGAACATAAACAATCGTTCATAAAAAGAATATATATTACACGGACACTTATTAGATATTTATTTTGTCGAAATTTTGAAGTATTTAAATAGATATAAAAACTAAAAACACTAATGAACTATCGAACACAAACAAACACGTTACCGAACGTTCACGAACATAAACGAACGAACACGACCTCTGTTCATGTTTGTTCATTTAACTAAACGAACGAAATTTCTTGTTTGTGTTCGTTTGTTTAATAAACGAACGAACGCAAACGAACTTCCCGCCGAACGGTTTACGAACTGTTCGCCGAACGTTTGGTTCGTTTACAGCCCTATATATATCTAATCTAGTCTAAAAAGTGAATATATTAATTTCGTATGAATAAATTGAGAATTTGATATTCATTTCAGGTCAACAGCAGGATGGTCACGTGTGACGTGAAAGACCAACGTAAATTTAGGTTGAACCTCGTGGGCTAATTAAACTTGGTGGACAAAGTGGTGGGCTAGAGTTTAGTTAGTAAAGCAGCAGCCAGCCCACCCACAAGATATACAAAATGCCCGTTATAGGAAAGAAGACAGCGGCAGTTGCGTTGCGTGATGAACAAGGCAGTGAGTGACTGCTGAGTCACGGAACCGATGAGAGACCAAACTGGATTGTTAATGGGGCGGACCCACATTGGTGCCATCGGGGTCCCCGGACCCCAATCTTTTTTTAAAAAATAGGAGATTCGGTATATTAAATTGTATATGGACCCCATAAATACAATTAGGTGGACACCATAGAAATAAAAAGAAAGCTGGTGTAGTGGTAAATCTCCCTCCTTTCCACCAAGAGGTCATGTGTTCAATCCTTGATAAGCCCATTTTTCTTGTTTTTTTTTTAAATCTAGTTCAAACCTCACTTTGACTCGATCCAAACGAGGACCGACCCGAAAATGGACCCCATTGAAATAAAATCCTGGGACCGCCATTTGTTATGGCTGGCTGGGTAGTTCCTTTTCGTGATACTATTTATTCTTGTGTTAATCGGACGGGTTATAATGTATTATTTGATTGTTACTTTCATTATAGTTAACTAGTTAGGGATATAACAATTTCTAAGAATTTACATAATTTGTGACTAAAGTTAAGCAATCAGTTGATATATGTTATGTGTATGTGTAACCAACTCAAATATTTTATGTAAGTTGCAATTTAACTTCTTTGAATTGAATGGCAATTGTGTTTAAGCATTCAACTTCTTCATAAAGGCTAAAATAAGGACCATGGTCATCAAATCAAGCAAAGATTTGACTTTTATTCTACAACTATTTGACTTATGACCGGCCGTTTGGTTCGTATAATTTTATTTATTTATTTTTTTTTTTTGAAAGAATTGGAGTTAACATTCTATTGAAAATTTGGAATTCCATATGGAAAATATTCAAATTACAATTCCATCATGTTACAACCAAACATTCAATTTCAAAGGAATTAATTCCAATGGATTCTGGGAACCAAACGACCCTGCGTCGAGTGCAACAAACAAGAATTTTTTTGTGCATGTTAAAGGCGCCAATTATATTGTAAATGCTACCGAACCACAAGTTTATGCATAAAGAGTTGGTACATGAATTCAAGCCTATAGGCCAAACCCAAGAGTGGAAGCAATGACATCAAAATTCACATATCTACTACAAAACTTGATATTCTGAAAGTAACAAAAACAAACAGCAGTAGCTACCCTAAGGATGGAGGGTGTGACTTAGATGTGAAGCGGGACGGGATCCAGCAAGACTGACGTGGAAGCTGATGTGTCGCCCTGGTAACACCACCTTTGATATGAGGAGAGTCCAGAGCAACAATGAGATACCTCTCTAGAATTGGAAGAAACAATAAAAATTGAAGAAGTGGGAACACCGCCCACACACCCATCTTCAAGAACTCCAGCCTAAGATTTCATATTACAAGACGAGCAGGAACACACGCCCTACGAAGATGATTTCATATTACCAGGTGCTGTTAAAGATGATCTACTAGGCCAAGCAAAAGTTAGCTAATCCTAGGGCAAACATTGTTTCAAATTCAACTTGCCATTTTGCAGATTCAAAGAAGCTACATGATTATTAACACCAAATATCTAGACAATAAAATCATCACAAACTCAACTCCAAAAACCACAGCTAAACGTAATAACAGCTTATTTCTTCCGCATACTATCACTGTTTCATAGCAACATATAAGAACAAAAGCAGTAAACGTTAACCAGAACCCAAAACATGATTATTTCCGACAATACTAAGAGTCACTTGAACCCAAAACTTTCCAAAACCGCCATTGACTATGATCCTATTACCATTGTTGATGCATGAGTAACCATCCCCGCTTTTAACGTTATTTTCACTAAATTAGTAAAATAACGTTAAAATTAGTGCTATTTCACTTTTTCGAACCCGCACATATATACATTATATGTGCCCGGTGTATGTTACATGAGAACTATTAGAACAAGAACAAAATATGACAAACATATTCACATACTCCATAGCAGAGTGCATCAAAGAACAAGAACACCTGTTTGTTAGAATATCCTCAAAAAAATAACAAAACCAAATGTAATAAGGACTTATTTCTACATCATACTATCATTGTTGGCAACAACATATTATAAGAATCAAAACATCATTAGCACCCAAAACATAAAATCTTCCATTGATCCCCAAAACATCACCAATTTTAAATTTACTTGAACTCAAAAGTCGGCGGCATCGGCGAATCAAAACTCTCCAAAACCTCCGTCTTCGCTTTCGCCTTCGGTTCCTCCTGCTTCCCCCCAAACAACCCACCAAACCATGACGAACCAGATGATGACCCATCAAGCGTCTGTTCGGGTTGTGAACCCCGATTCGGGAGCTGAAAACCGGGAGGCATATTGGGAGTTTCTTCTTCAATCATAACAGGCATAGGTTGTTGAGCACTAAGAACCTTATTAAGCATGATCCCTGCACCTTCAATTAAAGCCAACAGAACGCCACCAAAAGCGGCAGATCGGGCGGCGGGGCCTAAACCCTGACGCATCTGGAGAAACCCTCCGGTGGCGGCGCCGGCGATGATGGAGTTCCAGGGGTCTTCTTTCTGGCGGAGGTAGACCATAGAGCAGTCGAAAGTGGAAAAGAGGCCTCCCCAGACGGCGAAGCCGCCGCCGACACGTGGGGCGTTCATACGGACGGCGTCTGTGCCGCCTTTGAAGCGGAGGCCGGTGGGGGAGTTGTAGGTGCCTTTAAGGAAGTGGAAGGCGGAGCCGCCTACGGCGCCCATGCCGAAGGCGCCGCCGATGTCGTCTAGGATGCGGTCTGGGCAGGGTTCTCGGGAGGTTTCTGGTGTGCCCATGGTGACGGTGGTGATCTAGAGAGAGAGATTAGGGTTTATGAGGGTTTATAAGATGTTTATATTCGATGTTGAACACGCGTTTCTCGGGAGGGTTCTAGAGTGGTCCTTAATATGTTGGTTTATTGCCAAAAAAGATCCCTACTCACCTTTCCTCTTACTTATGACTCGTTTTCTCGGATGCAGGGGTGAGCAAGTTTAGATCCAGATCGAAAATAAACGAGAATTGAACCGAAAATATACCCAATCCTACCCGAACCCAAGTACCTAGGTATTTAGATTGGTTCCATTTTTTCATATAAACTAAGGTCGGGTCAGTTCTCGATTCTTTTCATGGTGAAACCCGACTTGGACCTATGGACCGGAACCGACCCTATATTTAGGGTAGTGAATCGGTTCTGTATTTTATGTTTGATCGGTTCTCGGGTCGGGTCGGGTTTTTCCTTTTGCTCACCCCTACTCGGATGGCGGCGGTGTTACAGCACGGTAACGCTATTCACCGCACGACATCCCTATGTACACCCCTTACACCCTAAAATTACTCATTGACATTGATTTGTGGGATGTTACTTTGAAAATACATTATAAACATATTAGCTATGTATACTAGGGTTAATTTAGAACTATAGTAAAACACGCAATTCCTTGCAACTTTATATTACTATACATGTAATGCTCTTTGAAACAAAGATCTCTACACGTCATATTGACTTGAGGCCAGTGGCGGGTCCAGGTTTTTTTTTTCGGTGGGTTCACTATTTTTAGATGCTAAAATTTTATATAACCGGACATGAAAATTTCCAGGTCGGTTTGACGGATCGGGTCGAGTCGAGTAAGGTTCATCGCATAATCATTCCATTATGCATTAGCAATTTAACAAAATTCATATAATCATATTCACAATTTCTAACCTAATAGGAAATTAATAAATTGAAAATTTACTAAGTTAATGATTCCATTTGCAAATTAAGAAAAAGGAAACCAATACTTAGAAAGAATGAACATAAAAGAGAAGAGTAGAAATACCATTTAGCTAAGTTACTAGTATAATACGTAACAAAATCCTTTTATGTGGTTAAGAGGAGCTTTAACCACTGAACTATAGATTGTTTTTGTTTATGGGTTCATCTCTAATAATATTTATGGGTTCATTGTTGTTTTTTATATATAATCTCTACTAAAATTTCGAAACGTCATGGGTTCGCGTGAACCCGTATCATTCAATGTAGATCCACCTCTACTCGAGGCATAGGCCTCCTGAATTGATCTTCTTCGTGAAATTGGCATGCAAATGCAAACTACATGAAGGCTTAAACCCATTATAATACCACTTGTTACAAACTCGTGTTGCGAGCGTTATGCGATATCCTCGAATCCACAAGGAGTAACCACTCTCGTCTTACTTACGATACTTGATCACTAACTTTTATCCTACCTTGGACTAATCAAGGAGTGCCCCCAACACCCGACCAATGGGTCAACGAAAAATGCAAGCACTTGTGGCTCACATATTTCCCTAGCCATTCATGTACTCTCTAAGGATATGAAACACAATCAGGAACTCGCCTATTTAAATATATTTTTCTGAGTAGATACGGTCTTCAAAAATTTAAAGCGTCACAATAAGCTTACACTTATGGTTCTCTAATCAACAAATATCAAGTACACCCAACATAGCTTAGAACATGGAATATGCCACATGGCATCCACCCATTAGTCAAACAATACAAGGTTGCAAATAATAAAGCATGTGGTACAAATAAATATGCATAAACCAATTGAATAGTGTTTTTATGCGATGAAACTTTTTTTTGATAATTAATACATAACTAGAATTTAGAACCCGTGCGTTGCAACGAGATCGTTAAATCGAACAAAAATAGACGTAAAAACGTTTAACCACATACGCACATCGATGTGTTAACACGCACAATTTAGACCGATAGCTATAATAATAATAATAAACACCTGCAAAGTTCAAACACAACAAAGAATAAAATAGTCTTGAACACCCCCCCCCACCCCCTTACAATCCAGCGATTTAAATTCACTTCAAATCAATCGAAAAAGCTTACTATTTTAACTCGCAATCTACAACCATGATTTGTGACCCAATTACGCGTGAATTAGCTGTCAAATTACACCGTACCACGTTCCCCAATCAAGAGGGTTTCTGAATCGATTAACCGCGTTGTAGATTCACCAATGCTATACTCGTTTTCGTCCCTACCCACTCTTGAAATCGTCCCTCTCTCGTTTTCAGTTGCTACAGACGAAGACCACAAAGAAAAAGCAATTGATGCATAGAAAATAAGAACGTAAAAGAACAGAAACTTGGCAGCAGAAAGCAAAACTCATTTGTGTCAAACATAAAGCATTGCGCATTGAATTCGCTACTTCGTTGTCACCATAGACGACGAAGCTGATGGAACCACGTTGCCCGACGGCCGCCTGGTGCATAGTCGCCGGAAAATATGAGGAGAGAAAACAATTTCTTTTACCATGAAGATGTGAGAGAGAGATGAGAGAAAGAGATGAAAGTAATTAGGGTAAATTACTTTTTGAGTCTCTGTGTTTTATGGGTTTTAACCACTTGAGTCCAAAAGCAAAAAGTTTAACGACCTGAGTCCCCATAAACATTTTCTTTAACCATTTGAGTCCAAATTTCTAACATTGTTAGAATTTTTTGGTTAAGTATTGTTAAATGACCAAAATACCCTTATAATTAAAAAATAAAAAAAAAATATTTCTCTCTCTCTCTTATATCCCTGATTTCTTTCTCTCTCTCTTAGAGCATACGTAGTGGGGCGGTATAACCCCCCCCCCATAGCGCCGGCATAGCGCCGGAACACCGAAACGAGGGGCGCTATAGGGGCTTTATGGGCAAAAAAAAGGTGGGTGGCGCTATGGATATCGCGCGGTGGGTGAGGCTTTATGTGGAAGGTTTTCAAACTTTGGACCAATACAAAAAAAGCATGTATTTTTTTAATTAATTAATAAAAACGAAAATTAATAAATAGGTAATGATGGGTAGGGGCTTTATGACTACGGGCTCTAGTGATATAAAGCCCCATAAAGCCCCCGTGTGACGTGGCACGACACGTGTCGCATAACGCCCCACAAGGGGCTTTATGACTACGGATGGCCTTATAGCAACTCAACTCCCTCACACTTCCTTCATCTTGAATCCCCATTTACATGGTTATTTTTAACATATTTTCATCCCCTTTTCATCACCCACAGCTTCCATCTATGTTACAGATCGAAAATCAACCAACATGGGTCAAGAAATCATTGTCGTAGCTGCTCCGGCAACCGCCGCAGCCAACGCGCTCGCACCTGGGTTCCGATTTCACCCCACCGAAGAAGAACATGGGTCAAGAAATCATCGTCGATGTCGCTCGCACCTGGGTTCCGGTTTCATCGCCGCCGACGTAGCTACTCCGGCAACCATTTAGGTTTCAGGCGGAAATCGATGTTTATAAATCAGAACCCTGGTAACTCGCCGGTATAGTTTATGAATCTTGGAACTTGTTTTGAGTTGATTGTTGTGGAATTTGTTAATTTGTAGTGCTAATTTTGTTGTTAGGTTGCTTAAAGTTTAATCATTTGAATCATTTCTGTTGTTACTTTAAGAACAAGTTAATAGTTTTTTAGTAAGATTGATGTGAAATTAGTGATTAAATGGAATTTTAGTTCAATAGATATTGGGTATCTAGATTCTGTGATGAAAAGATGAAATCAGTTCGCTTTTGTAATTCCATTTTTGTTACAAGAGATCAAGAATGGTACTTTACACATGTTTGTTTGGGGATATTGAACTGATTGGTTTGATTGTGGGTGGTGGGGAAAAAGGATTCGTTTGTGCTATGCAGGATTTTCCAAAAGAGCGGTTTGCAGGCAATGACTGGTGGTTGACGGTCAACATAACGTGGTTATAGTGGTGGAGGTGCGGTGGGGTTGGTGGTGGTGCAGTGGTGGTGCGGTGCTGTGTGTGAAATGTGTGAAATGTTTGTGTGCAGGTGTATATAACAATATATATATTTTATTTTATATATAATATTAAAATATTAATGCATTAAAGACTTGTTCCTTATATTCTTGTGCATATAAGACTTGTACTTTGTGTGTAAATGACCAAATTACCCTTGTAGTTAACAAACTTGGTGGATGGAGTTAGAAATTTGGACTCAAATGGTTAAAGAAAATGCTTATGGGGACTCAGGTCGTTAAACTTTTTGCTTTTGGACTCAACTAGTTAAAACCCATAAAACACAGGGACTCAAAAAGTAATTTACCCAAGTAATTATCATTTAAACCAAAGACACTCATGCTTAAGTCACTTGTACAAAGCTTTAAAGACTTGTACAAAATTGAACAGTATAACCTACTCACAAAAGCTTTTTCCAAATTAATAGAGGGATAATTAACATAATTAATGTTAATACTTTTGATGTTCAAGTGAGCTTATCGATCTTAATGAAAAATTATTTACCTTCAAGCACACATGTAAAGTTTGTTAACAAGTCCTAGCTTCAAATATCAATACTTTAGTTGGCCATTTTCTAAATGTTAACTTTAATATCAGAGATCATGGCTTTCAATTGCATGTCATATTATTCCAACAATCCAACTCCTAGTAATCAACCATTAACTTAGCTTACCACATTTTACTCAAAATTTTTGGCATAAAATCAAATCAAATTAACACACTTAACCATTTGCATATCAACAAAATTTAATAATTTCACCTTGTCTATCCTTTAAATGGACATTGAAATGTATATTATAGTCTGAACTCACATTAGTCTTATAAGTTCTTTGATAGTCAATTCATATCTGACCCTTAGGGTGTAAGGGGTGCATGTCCATTGAGATTAGGCAAACTTTCCCCTCACCCAATCATGTTGTACCATGTAATATCCATCTCATTATTTCCTATTGCTCAAAAAACGTAAGGGGTGCATTAGGCAAACTAATTAAAAAAATGGATGATTGGTTGACAAGAACTGGGCCCCACCACTTACCCTCACCCTCACCTTTGCTGCAAGCGGCATCTTCTCCCCAAAAATTGACTCCCGATCGTCAAACATGGGAGTGGCGGTGGACTCCCGATCGGCCAAAGGGGGTTGCCGATGGGTTTGCCTAACCCACCCGTACAACTAGAATGACCATTTGAATCGCCGAATTAACTCTGAATACTTCCCATATGTAACACCCCGTGTTTTCACAAGTCAAAGTCAAAGTCAAGGTTAAAGTCAACGACCGGTTTCGCGCGACTTGATTGGTAGAAATGTCTTTACTTTATTTGTATTATGTGGAGTAAGTGTCGTTCATTGCAATAATCGAATTGTGTTAATCGTTACTCTATCGACCTACGACTGTGAACTATAGGAAGTAATAATGCGATAAAGCTAATCAACTAATAATCAAGCTATGCTAATCGAATCGACACCAAATCGCAACTCGAACTGTGTATTTTACTTGCTGTTTATATGTGTGTGTGAGCCTTACGTGTTACCTGTGCATGTTTATTTATATTATGTAATGTGGTGATAATCAAGCGAACTCGATCGAAACTCGAAGTCTAACTCGAATGTAATCGAACTCGAACTCGAATCATAATCGAACTACGATAAATGGTGGGAAACAGGTTTCGCTAGATACGAAGTAGTTGAGACTGAAAGTAATTGGACTAGGAAACCCTATCATATCGAACCGCTCGCAATCGAAATCGAAATATCAGAAAACGTCGCGCAAAACACTCGAAAGGAGCAACCGATCGACCAGGCTTCCCAGCCGATCGAACAGCCAATCGAACGGACTGCTGTCCGATCGGACAGGCTGTCCGATCGAGGTGCCAGCCGATCGGCTAGCCCTTTCCTCTTTTGTCTTCCTATAAATACCACTGTCATTGTCACTCTTTCCACTTTTGGAAACCCTTGTTCGACCAGCACGCTCAACTTGCCTTTTCTCAGATTTCTCTCGATTCCGGTAAGTTTTTCGTCCTAAATCTTGTACTTTCTTGATCTATACACACTCCTACACCTTTCTATATTTCGAATCTAAACTTTTAACCGTGAAATTATCAAGAATCAAGCGTTCTAGGATGATGTCATCATGGGTTCTTGAAGAACTTCATGTTTTGGCCTCAATCCACCAAGAATGACTTGAATCTAGCTGATTTCCACATAAACAAACAAGGATCTCTTGTAGATCTAAACATATACGTGGTGAAAAGGACTGAATGATGGATTTTCCCAACTTCCTTCAACTCTTTTCACTCGAACCAGTAGAAACAGAACCCGAGCCGGTTTACTGACCACTTCGGTGGTTATACGACTCCAGATCTGGGTTCTATCCACGAGGTTAACCGACTTCGGGTTAAATGTTAAACTTCGTTCCGAACAGACCACCGACCGGATTTGGGTGATTCCTGTCCGACCCGGGAGACCAAGTAAGAACGAGGCATCTATGGTTTTACCCGCTGTCAAAGTACCTCGATAAAACGAAAAACAAACGGAACAACCAAGGTGTTAGACGCAAGGCTGATCAGGTCAGGATGCTGGCCGATCGGACTGCTGTCCGAATGGACAGCCAGCCGATCGGATAAACCAGCCGATCGACTTGCCAGCCGATCGGCTAGCACATGGTCCCACACAAACAAATAGTTTTGAAGAATGGTATTGAACGAACTGTTGTCCGATCGGACTACTCTTCGGATCATGAGATATTATGCTTCAACACTTAATCAATTTTCAACATGTTTAATGCCCTAGAAGTGCCACCCGATCGAACAGCCGTCCGATCAGGTGACACCCTGCTGTCCGATCGAACAGCAGTTGTGCTATTCGATCGACCAACCGTCCGATCCACTGGATCACACTTTAAATTCATTAAAGTCTTTGACTTGTTGACTTGCCAACCGATCGAACACCTATTCGATAGCTTGAAATTTTGTTGAATGCCTAACCGATCGGGCTGCCGGCCGATCGAACAGCCGTCCGATCGACCGACCTGAAAGGCAAAGGTACTTCAATGTTTTCAAAATGCTACAACGAAAACTTCAAAGGTCAAGCCATCATACACAAACACATCCTTCCCAAAGGAAGAAACAATCCACTCGAACAGCCATCCGATCGGCTTACCAACCGACCGGACAGCCGTCCGAGCAGACTGTCAACCGAACGGTCAGCCGTCCGATCGACCAGCTGTCCGACCCAGCACTTGTTTCCTGTTTTACGTTTCTCTTATCGTTATACTATCGAATCTATTCAGGCTAACCGTATTCGCTAAGCGCTCCCTTCAATCCATAAATCACTGTGAGTATACTCGATCCCTTTTTGCTTTAAGCACTTTTGGGTGTTACATACGTTACGAATATTCAAACTACAATTATCACACTACTCAAACTATTTGAACGCTAACCGATAATGCATGTTATACGTGGCTCATGAATGCTTGTTTGTTATGTTTACACATGGAATGCTGTCTACCTGCCTTAGCAACGATAGTACTATAGTTTGGACTCAGCACCCGTTCACACGAGGGTTGTTAAGGATCTTTTACTTGCATGGATTACGGTGGTAATCCTGTATTGCGAACTGCCTCAGGCAGTCAACCCGCAGTCATTGGTATCGATGGATCTATGTCGATAACTAACGTGCTTCATTTCACTATGTGTACGTGCTGGTTATGCGTAAACGAATTCGACTCTATATGCTATTATCAAACTTGTATGCTCACCTTTACATTATATGTATTGACTTTTATTTTAACGTATGTGACAGGTGCTTAGGATGCATGTGTGGTAGGAAATGGAAGCTAGAATAAAGCTTTAGAGCCCAACAAATAGTTGTCTGTAGATAACGAATTAGGGATCCCTAGAAGCAGATAAACAATTGCTACTTATTTAAAATCTGAGTTGTCGGAACAAAATATTTGTCTTAATGCTTGTCTGTAATAATTATTTGACTGTTTAAGGTACGGTATGGGACGTATTATTTAAATTGAATAGTTATGATAATTGTTGTGGAAACTTCTGGACAATCTGTTTCGCTCAGTGCCATGCCCCGATGACTCCGCCATCGGTTGGGGTGTGACACCATACACCATTTAAAAAAAATAAGGGTTTGATTATAAGACTGAAGGGAGTGGGGCGTCTCCCCTACCCAAGCCGCCCCAAGCCGCCGCACACACCGCCCCCCATCGGCGTCCCCAAGGGCGTCCCCCTCCTTGGCGTCCTCTTCTCATCGCCCGCTCCCCTCACACAAATCAATTTTTGGCACAAAATTTCAAGAATTCCCCCCTCCAAGACGCCTAAGGCCGCCCCGCACACCACTCCCCCTTTTTTGCTCAAAATCATCTAATCTGACGTGGCGCCACGTGTCGCAAGACGCCCTCTCAAAAGAATGTCCCACTCCCTTTAGTCTAAAAGGCTTTCATCGACCAATTTGGCAATGTCAAATCACTAACTAGGACATCTTTTAGTTAATTTCATCTATTTTTAAACCAAAAATCAATTTGGAGTAATTTGGTTACTTTTAAATTTAACTAGTCAAATCCCCGTGTGTTGCGACGGGTATTTAGATGGAATCGGTTTGATTTATTACGGTATCGGTTCGGTATCAGGACTTGTATAACAACCAAACGATAAAACAAAAAAAATCATAATATGACCAAAATGATATCAACATGTGTTTTAGATTTTGTGAAAACGGTAAAAACGAATAATACTATCGGTTCCAATGTTATTTGGTCGGAATTGGATCAGCCTATACAACAGTAGAAATGTTGGGAAAACCATAAGAACTAATATAGGTAACGATGTTGTTCGAACAATATTGCTTTGATTCATTAGGGTAAAAAAATCGTATTTCAACACTCGTTTGAAAAAATCTTTTATCAAAACTTGATTAAAAAAAAAACGTTGTAACAACCTTTGTAACAATTAAATATATGACATAGATGTAATATAAATATTTTTTTAAAGGAATATGTATGTGTTTTAAAAGATTTTTAATAGAATATAATTTTAGCTAGATATAAATGACAATCATAGATGTAATATAAATATTTTTTTTAAAGGAATATGTATGTGTTTTAAAAGATTTTTAATAGAATATAATTTTAGTTAGATATAAATGACAATCATAAAACTTGAGTTAGTGATTTAATGTTGATAAAAAAATAGGATAAAAAAGTAACCTTCAAGAATTGAACTTGTGTGGTAAAAGTAAGGTAAGAAATAGCAAAAAGGGCATAATCACCGCACCAACCAATATTATTTGTATTGATTTCAATATATAATGTATATATTGTTAAAACCAAAGTTGGTATGGAAATAAAAAGTATAATTAAATGCTATTTTAATCCATGTGGTTTATGCTATTTTGCCAGTTTAGTCCAAATGTTTTATTTTTTACCTGTGGGTCTAAAAAGATTTCATCGTTGCCATTTTAATCTATTGGGTTAACTTCATCCATTTTTTTGTTAACGAGAAGGCCAATTCGGTCATTTTATATGTAATTCTGTTAACTAAAAGGGCAATTCGGCCATATAAAATGACCGGATTGGTCTTCTCATTAACAGAAAAAATTGATGAAGTTAACCCGGTGGACTAAAATGGCAACGGTGAAACATTTTTGGACCCACAGGTGAAAAATGAAACTTGAAGACTAAACTGATAAAATGACCGAAACCATAGGAACTAAAATGGCATTTAACTCTAAAAAATAGGAAAACTATTTTGTGTTGGTCCAATGTCATTCAAAAACTATTCATAAAGCTTGGCTAATATATATATATATATATATATATATATATATATATATATATATATATATATAAGAGTTAAATGCCATTTTAGTCCCTGTGGTTTGGGCCATTTTGCCAGTTTAGTCCAGAGGTTTCATTTTTAACATGTGGGTCCAAAAAGGTTTCACAGTTGCCATTTTAGTCCACTTGGTTAACTTCATCCATTTTTTCTGTTAACGAGAAGGCCAATTTAGTCATTTTGTATGTAATTCTGTTAACTAAAAGGGCAATTCAGCCATATAAAATGACCGAATTGGCCTTCTCGTTAACAGAAAAAATGGATGAAGTTAACCCAGTGGACTAAAATGGCAACTGTGAAACCTTTTTGGACCCACAGGTTAAAAATGAAACCTTTGGACTAAACTGGCAAAATGGCTCAAACCACAGGGACTAAAATGGCATTTTACTCTATATATAAAATGTTGAAGTTTAAAATCTAGATTAAACTGCCAAAATGGTCCCTGAGGTTTGGTCACTTTTGTCACTTTAGTCCACAACTTAAACCTTTTGAATCTGCTTCCTTGTGGTTTTAATTTTGTTGCCATTTTGATCCAAAAGCAAAATCTAGTCAGATTTTTCAGTTAACATCTAGCTTTTTGATTTTTCCTACCTTTTAATGAAGGGTAAAATGGTCAGATTTTTTTAATTTGTTATAATAAAACGTTAAAAGACCATTTTGCCCTTCATTATAATGGAGGAGAAAGACAACAACGTTGGATGTTAACTGAAAAATCTGACCAGATTTTAATTTTGGATGAAAATGGCAACAAAATTGAAACTACAGGGACCCAGATTCAAAAGGTTTGAGTTTTGGACTAAAACGGTAAAAATGACCAAACCTCAGGGATCATTTTGGCAGTATACTCTTAAATCTATGTGCTTGTTTTAAAAGTATTTGTTGTGAAGAAAACTGTAAGATGAAAAAATATGTAAACAAGTTTGAGATGAAAGAAAAGTCAAACACACATGAAGATAAGATATATAGCGGTTTAGAAGATGGGTATCAGCTAACTCATCTTACGTCTATTTAGTGGCGGTCTCAAAAATTATTTGTTAGGGGTGCTGATGAGCTGTTCAATCATATTTTCAAATGGTGCGGTCGGGTTTTTTTTGTCTAAAATATACAATAAAAGTTTTTTTTTTCAAGGGGTGCTGCCGCCCACCTTGGCCAAATGGTGAGTCCTCCTAGGGCTGCAAACGAACCAAACGTTCAGCGAACAGTTCGTGAACCGTTCGGCGGGAAGTTCGTTTGTGTTCGTTCGTTTATTAAACAAACAAACACGAACAAGAAATTTCGTTCATTTAGTTAAATGAACAAACATGAACAGAGGTCGTGTTCGTTCGTGAACGTTCGATAACGTGTTCGTTTGTGTTTGATAGTTCATTAGGGTGTTTAGTTTTTATATTTATGTAAATACTTCAAAATTCCGACAAATTAAATATCTAATAAGTGTCAGTGTATTATATATTATGTTCATAAACGATTGTTTGTGTTCGTTTGTTTCCATATGTGTTCATGAACATTAGTTTGTGCCCATTTGTGTTCCTCAACGTGCGTTTTTGTTCGTTGCCTAAAATTAACAAACAAACATAAACGAACACGAACAAGTTCATTTCCTTAACAAACGAACACGAACATAAAATCTCGTTCGATAAGTGTTCGTGAACTGTTCGCGAACACATATATTTCTTAACAAACGAACACGAACAAAGTCTTGTTCGTGTTCGTTCGGTTCGTTTGCAGCCCTAGGTCCGCCCCTGCATCTATTTCCATGCATCCACAATAACATTATAAGTATGTTGGGCAAAAGTAGCCGGTAGTTTTTTAGATATATTTAGATGTTTGGCATAGTAGCTAAGACTTTTAATAAAATATATAAAATAACCAAAATGGACATAAATAAAAAAACATAATACTAAACATAATCACACACATATATAGATGTTTGACAGAGTAGCTGGAGCTCTAAAAAGCTAACAACTACCAACTTTCAGCCAGCAGCTACTTTTGCCAAACATACCCTATATTCACTTATAACCGCTCAACAACTAATAAAGTGATCATCTTTACAAACTCCTCACCAACAAGGTAGTGATCACCTTTCACTTCTCACTAATCAAGGTAGTGGTTAACTATATAAATTTCTCTGTAAGAATTGTAACAATTGTATAATGTTTTATAACTCTCACTAATCAAATTTCATTTTGAAGGTTAGCATAACTCATACACAACCACTTGAGCGTTGGAAAAATAATTCATGAACAACATTCAACACTATTCTCTTGAAACCATGATCTTTTTTTCATAAGGTATGCACTTGTGGAGTTGAAGCCACTAGACAAACATACTTGTAAAGTTATCAACGTTCTTTAAGGGGTAGGGATGGTCATCACTTTCACAAATTCCATCACTCACAACTTCCAATCAAGTTCCGCCATGTCATCAACCATTATTCCATCACTCACAACTTTTTTTAGTGGAAATGCCCATCACTCACCACCACACTGTAAAACCCTAACACGTAACAACCGGAAAACGGCGTAGCGGAAATATGAGCCCAAAAATTTTCTTTCATTATTAGCCATGTAACATACTTGGAGTTTATTACTAGTATAAATAATACTTTACTAAAAGATTTACAACATCCATTCTTTTTAGATCACATTAATTAAATATAAAACTCCAATTGAGTGACCATTCTTCCCGTACAATCTTTGCTCTTGACTCGATCTCCAATTGTCATATTCTTCATAATGATGTTTGTCAAACCTGCATGCCGTCGCATCGCGCGACGGCTCCTTGCCCTTGCTTTCGCGTGGCGCGACACCCCATAAATTCCAGAAAGTTTGTTGCTGAATGCAGCAATTTCCAAGAACGCTAATCTACACAAAACGAACATAACTTTCTTGTTTTTTATCCGTTTTGCATCCCGTTTCTTCCTACGTGATCGTAAATTAGTCCTCTATCATAAGACTCAATTTCTAACATCCGAACTAGGGAAAGATTCTTAACTTACGTGCCTTCAACTAAATAGTCAATTACAAATTTGTAAGACCCTAATTCGTAACTGGCTAAAGTCGCAGCGGAAAAATCGTACCATAAAAATTCCTTTCGTTACAAACACCTTGACACACTTAAATTCATTTTTTAATAGGAAATCATAACCTAGCTTCACTCAATTACGTACTTAACACTCCCGTACAATCTATCTTGTGACTCGATCCTCGATCTCCAATCCTTGAATATCCTCTTGACTGGAACTACCTGCGTTCACCACATAAAAATTCACAACATTAGTACGCATTATAAACATACAAGGTTTGTTCACGTTTACTTCTCGATTCGTTAACTCTTTACATCCCAGCTTTTCCATCCTGTCATACCATCCGTGGTGAGACTTCTTTGCTATTCCTGCATTTCACTTATAACTCCAGGTACACGAATAAACAACGTAAACACTTAATCATACCGAAAGACTTGCATACATACCCTACTTCATACATATTATCTCTATATATACATACGTACACACATGCATCCATACCTGCTTACATACATGCTCACACACCTACATGCCAAATCTACATGCATACTTACATATACACACATCTACATCATTATATACGTGTCTATATGTACACATACCAACATCATTAAGTACACACATGACACTATACATATTTACATACATACAACCCTATGTGCATCATACCAAACTTATACATGCCTACTCTCATACACACCATCATATATCTGCTTATTCTTGCTTACATACTTATAAACATACTCACGTAGGTACATACATTCTTTCATACTTTTCTACATACGTGTATAGAGATATACAAACATGCATACATACCTATCTACATGTGCGCTTACCCTAATGGTCATAAAACATAAGTTAAATTAGTCATACGCAACTTAAAACGCGTTTAAACGAGTTCCCAAGCCAAAACGAGGCACGAAAACAATTTTCGGAGAAACAAGACCCGTCGCGCGACGCGACGGGCCATCGCGTGACGCGACCCCCCCTAAAAGACAGCAAGTTGTTGCTGCTGTGCTGCAGATCTCCAGCACGTCCGCGTTTCACGGAAACGGTCATAACTTCTTCGTTATAGGTCCGTTTTACCCGATTCTTTTTCCTACGCGTCCGTAATTTAATTCCCCATCTTATGGTGTTAAGATCCGAC